>SNQJ01S0134593.1:25633-46881 GCA_010110895.2 Picea sitchensis
CCACTAGCTGCCAAAGTCGCCCGCACTGCAGGCCTAGCCTCAGCCACCTCCTCCCGTAGCGGCTCCCAGTCCCGCTCATGCCACCTCACGTCCATAATCTACATACTAGGTCACCACCACATTGATATTAGTAGGGATGTGACCTTTGATGAAGAAGTGGGACTTAAGAAATAAAGAAGATGCCATCTTGAAGAAGTATATGAAGAGGAACCCGTAATTCCCAGGATTGTAGAATTCGTGCGGGATGTTCCTAGAGCTACAAAACCAGTGAGGGAAGTCGTAACTTTCCCTGATGAGGAGACTCCTGAAGACCATGATATAACAAAAGTACAAGAACCTCCTCAAATGTACTTCTCCCATAAAATAAAGCCTGCTTGGGCAAGATATCTTATTCAAGATGGAGAGAAGTATGGTGTTCCAGAAGGAACCTCGAGATAGGTGAAAAGACCAAAGCCATTCTCCAATTACATGACTTTGATGTGTGATATCCTAGGTGAGGAGCCTACCTTCTTTGAAGAATCCATTCAAAATAAGGAATGGACAGATGCCATGACAGAGGAATACCAATCCATAATAAAGAACGATGTATGGGAAATAGTTCTCAGACCAAAAAGTAAGGATGTGGTATCATCAAAATAGCTCTTCAAAATAAAACATGTTGTTGATGGAAGTATTGAGAAATATAAAGCAAGATTTGTCGCTCATGGATTTTCCCAAAAAGAAGGCATTGACTATGAAGAGACATTCACTCCTGTAGCCAGATACACTTCGATTAGAACCATCATAGCTCTTGCAGCTAAGATGAAATATAAGTTGCACCAGATGGACGTGAAGACAACTTTCCTAAATGGTGTTATTGAAGAGGAAGTGTATATAGAGAAACCCCAAGGATTTGAGGTTGAAGACAAGAAGTCTCATGCCTGCAGATTAAAGAAAGCCTTATATGGATTGAAGCAATCTCCTAGAGCTTGGTATGGCTGTATAAACAGTTTCTTGATGAGCTTGGGCTTTACCAAGAGTAAAGCTGATTCAAATATCTACTTCAAAATTAAGAACGATGAGCCAATAATACTATTGTTGTATGTGAATGACTTATTCTTAACTGGAGAAGAAAATCTCATCACCGAATGTAAGAAGAGACTCGCTTCCAAATTTGAGATGAAAGACCTCAGCCTAATGCACTATTTCCTAGGTCTTGAGGTATGGCATAGTCCAAAGAAGATCTTCCTTAACCAAGGGAAGTACACACTCAAAATCCTGAAGAGATTCGACATGTTGGAATGCAAGCCCATGAATACACCCATGGAAGTGAAGCTGAAGCTACTGGATGATACTTCATCAAACTTTATAGATGCTACACTGTACAGACATATTATTGGATCACTGATGTGCTTGATGAACACCAGACCAGACATTTGTTTTTCCGTGAACACCTTGAGTCAGTTTTTGGTAGAACCTAGACATGTTCACCTAGTGGCTGCAAAACATGTGATGAGGTACCTTGAAGGTACATTAGATTGTGGTCTCAGTTATGATGGAGATCATAATTTCACATTGAGTGGATACACTGATTCAGATTGGGCAGGAAGTGTTGCTGATAGAAAAATCACTTCCAGATGTTGTTTCAGTTTGGGATCAACCATGATCTCATGGCAGAGTAGGAAGCAATTCAGTATTTCTCTCAGCACAGTGGAAGAAGAGTAAATTGCCGCATGTTCTGCTAGCTACGAAGCTATATGGCTTTGAAAGTTGTTGACTGGTCTATTTGACCTAGAAATGGAAGCAACCACAATCCTATGTGACAACCAGAGCTGCATAAAGATGATAAAGAATCCTGTATTCCATGATAGGTTGAAGCACATAGAGATTCGCTATCATTACATCTGTGACATGGTGCAGAGAGGAGCCTTGAAGCTCCTGTATGTTAGCATGGATGAACATGTTGCTGATGTGTTGACCAAACCTCTATCTCATGTAAAGTTTGAACACTTTTGAGATAAGCTTGGTATAGTCTCAAAGGACCCTCTCTGAAAGGGGGAGTATATGTGTTCCTTGCTTCTGACCTTGCTGTTAGACGTAAAGAAATATGACTCCTTGCTTCTAACCTCACTGTTAGACGTAAAGCAAGATGATGTGTGTGTTCCTTTCTTCTGACCTCACTGTTAGATGTAAAGAAAGATGAATCCTTGCTTCTGACCTCACTATTAGACGTAAAGCAAGATGATGTGTGTGTTCCTTGCTTCTGACCTCGCTGTTAGACGTAAATAAAGATGACTCCTTACTTCTGACCTCGCTGTTAGACATAAAGCAAGATGATGTGTGTGTTCCTTTCTTTTGACCTCGTTGTTAGACGTAAAGCAATATGACTCCTTGCTTCTAACCTCGCTGTTAGACGTAAAGTAAGATGATGTGTGTGATCCTTGCTTCTGACCTCATTGTCATACGTAAAGAAATATGACTCCTTGCTTCTGACCTCCCTGTTAGACATAAAGAAAGATGATGTGTGTGTTCCTTGCTTCTGACCTTGCTGTTAAATGTAAAGCAAGATGACTATGTGCTTTTGACCTCGCTGTTAGACGTAAAGAAAGATGATGTGTTCCTTGCTTCTGACCTAGTTGTTATATGTAAAGCAAGATGATGTATACCTTGCTTCTAACCTAGTTGTTAGACGTAAAGAAAGATGTGACTTACACTGAGCTACCAGCTTCACAACTGTGACATAGAGCCAGTTTAGTACTATGATGGGCCAACCTAGTGTTGTGATGAGGTATCACTTTATACTGATACATATTGATGCAGATGATGATGGCAGTCTTTCGAGAATGACGATTCTTCCGATGAAGAAAAATTTTGATAACTTATAGATATGCCAGCCAATGTTCCAAGATGATATTGACGATACTGTCCTCCTAATGCCACTGATGATGCATACCTCTCTCGCATGATGCTTTTGAAGAATACCCTTCATGCAGTGTTGAAATAATGCAACTGCAAAGAGTATTCTTATTATTATTGATATATTATTCATGGGATCAATCCCCATTGTGGATTGATCATGTCAGTTATTGTATTAGGACCAAATCCCCTTTTACAGATTGGTCAACAAACAATTGTAATAGGCAGAATAAGGAGTCGGCCCCAACAATTATTATAGCAATTATTATTGAGACCCAGAAATATAATAAAGGTGGGTTTACCCACCCAGAGTGAGAAGTCGGCCCTGCCAATAAAGACACTTCACATGTGACAAACTTGTATATACAGAGAGGCCAATGCCTCACTTTGACACACAACTCACTTGCTCATTCTGAGAGGCAAGTTTTGATTTACCAGTTGGAGAGAGAGAGAAGAGTGGTGCATCTTTTGGAGAGGACTTTCTATATTGGTTTGATTTATCTCTTGATATTGTATTGGCAATCTATAATAAGGAAGTTTTACTAGGTTTTCTTCCCCTAAAAGGTTTCCCAGGATAAATGTTGTGTCTCTTGTGAATGTGTATTTATTAGTGATCTTGTTCTTATGTTGTTTTTATCTATTGAAATGAAAACAACTATAATAATGGCATAAACATTAACACATCAGAGTCCCTATGATACAACAGAATATTGCCTCATAGGCTAAGGCATTGGAGATCGCCATCAATCTTGAATCATCCCCTATGGGAGAATCCAACTCAGGTATGAGTCAGATCCGGAGTCAGCTAACTAGTTTGTCTCTGCAGTTCGAAGATATGAAGAAAGACAAGGGAAAATATAAAACAGAAGACATTTGGTGTGTCATATGCAGATCAGAAGGTCATGACAAGGAACACTTCCCTCTATTCAATGAATATTGGTCTTCTAAAGCCCTAAGCCCTTTGAAGCAAGTTACCTTGACCTAGTGTGAGGTATGAAGAAACAGACATCGTACTGGTGAGTGCTATTATATGAAAAAGTATGTCTAGACACCTAAACATTTGTATTTTATGTTTTGTATGTCTGTAGGGATTATGATCTCATGCATGAAAGTTCAAGAGACATATATAAGATCCAAGGTGAAATACATCAAGAAGTAAATGCTACGCAGTATAACTCTCCTGGGAGAGGAAACTTCAACCCTCGCGGTGGATTCAAAGGAAGAGGATGGGGAGGAGGAATGAGTTGAGGCTGAGGATAAATTATCTGTTATAACTGTGCACAACCAAGGTACCTTGCAAGGGATTGTCAGAACCCTTGTACCACTTCTATCTACTGCAATGCATTTGACCATGTTATAGAAGAATGTCCTATGTTGATAGCTAAGCTTTAGGAAAGACGAGGACCTCAACAAAACCCGTAAGTGAAATTGATCTATGTTGAACCTCATGAAGGAGACCCTAGAGTCATTGTTATAACTAGAGGAGGCATTGTTATAGGAGAGGATTGACTGACCCAAGGGAAGATTATAGAAGATTTAGGAATCAGGAAAGATGTAGAGAAGACCCAATCCTTTGATGCAAATAAAGAAAGACAAATATTTGAGGAAGCAAGAAAAGAATTTAGAGGAGACCAAGGTTCTTCATCAAAGACAAGACTAGAAGTAAGAGAGTATGGAATGCCTCACGCATTTGATCAATCTTCTTTTCCAAGAGAAGGAACAGAGGTAAGCAAGCTCATGGACTTTTTACATACTTGTATTAAGTTGATTTGGGATGAAAGCATTGTACAAGAGTTACAAAATTTAATTAGACAATATGAGAAAGGAAAGATAAACCCCCTACTGAATAGGGAAGTACACCAAATTGGTAAAAAGATAAGGACAAATAAGGAATTACATTTGAATGTTCCAATAGGATAGTATGAGATAGACGATGTGGTCCTCGACCTAGGGTTGGAGGTCAATGTCATGATGAAGAAAACTTGGGCACAGATGGGAAAACCAAAGTTGATCTATTCCCCTATTAGGCTTAGGATGGATAATCAACAAGCTATCATCCCATTTGGACAATTGGAGAATGTCCCTATGGACATCGACAGAGTAAGAACATTTTCAGATTTTGAGGTAATTGAAATAGTTGATGACAGTTTCCCTTACCCCGCGTTGGTGGGAATTGACTAAGCCTTCAATAAATCTATTGTTGTTGACTTAAAGAAGAGACATATGAATTTTGAAGTTGATGGTCTTAGGGTCATTACACCTTTATATCCCAATGAAGGTCGGCGATACACAAATCCCATCAGAGAAGAAGACTATGCATATGCACTAGAAAACATCTACAAGCTAACAACCAGACAACAGAATTACATTAATCCTACAGTTGATGGGAACTTAATCCGACACAGTGAGAGAACATATTCATATGATTCAGAAGAAGCACTAGAGAACTCTAAGAATAAGATGTATGAAGTATCCAAAAGAATGTGTGCTAGATTAACTAGAGAAGTTCGCTAGATTGGCACAATAGTAAGTAAATTACCCACCTTTGATGGTATGAATCCTTTATAAACCTTCTTGTCATACTTTGAGGAGAATGTGCCAATACAATAGAGATTCTTAGCCATGGATGAGGCCCTGAAATCCACACCAACGAGATGGTGGGGGACACACAAAATTAATATCACAGACTGAACACAATGTTGTACTCTGATGATAGCACGATTCTTAGCATAGGTAGAAGGCTATGAAGTTCACTACACAGGCCGAAGCTTCCCAAAGGACCATGTGTGAAGCTGCGAAGAATCCTGGAGTGACATCCCGCAAGAACAGTGCGTACACAAATTCATCAACATGCTGGAAACAATACCTATCAACTAGCACCTCCAAACAGAGCTGTGCCTCATCACTAAAGATTGGGAAGGTATGACTTAGAATTTTATAACTACATTCCTATTTTGAAGTCAATTTTTGTTAGTAGATCAAGCATTATAGGTTGCGAGACAAAAAGTATTCAAAGAGGTATCTAGCCTTCCCTTAGAACAGGAAGAGGATGAATGGACTACACCTCTCCAGAAAATGCAAGGTTGTTACAACATTAATGCGGATGAAGATGATGATCTGAGGAAAGTAAACATAGAAGAAACAAAAGGCCAGAGAGATGTGGAAGGGCCAAAAGTTGAGTTACCATTTATTGGACAACCGATCAAGATCAACAGAGTCAATATTGGAACATAGGAGACATTGAAGCTTTCCAATGTTGGAGATTATTGGGATGCTTCCACCATTGACAAGATTACTAAGTTACTGCACAAGTATCATGACTTGTTTCCAACCAAGTTCACTGATATGAAGGGCATTAAAGGGCCTATGGGAGAGATGAGAAAGAATTTGACAATGCAGACTCCTTTTAAGTTGGTATATGGTCTTGAAGTTGTTGTTCCAATGGAGTATTTGGTTCCAAGCATGAGAATTGTTGCCTTTACAGGTATGGATGATACTAGAGTTGTTCAAGAGATAATTGTGAAGTTGGTCGAACTTGAGGAAGATAGATTCATTGCAGGATTCCATCAACAAGTACAAAAAGAAAGAGAGAAGGCCTATCATGACAGGCACATCAAGAAGAAGGAATTTAGACAAGGATATCTAGTGCTGGTTTATGACAGCAAGTTCATCAAGCATCCTAGGAAGTTCAGAATGCATTGGTTGGGGCCATATGAGATCACCTATGTTATAGAAGGGAGAGATGCACAATTGAAGACGTTGAACGAAGAATGGAAGGAAGGACTAGTGAATGGGAGTCGGTTGAAGTTGTACTATGAAAACCAGTTGCCTCGAAACTCTCGGTAAAATCAAACAGATCAAGGTTATAGGTACCAGGTGTAGTTGAAATTGGGTACCAGACACAGAAAAGACAGTTTGCACAAGGAGGAATAAGAGGCATAAAGAAAAAAGAAAACACTGAACTGCACAATCCGAAGTTAAAGTACAATAGAATAGACAGATCAAAGTGCCTTGAGATGAGTCACAGGTGAGTGTTGGGGGCCTGTTGGCCCTTGGTTATGGAAGGAAGTGAAGAATAAGTAAGAAAAGGGAAAAATCGAACTTCGCGGAAGACACAGTGACTGATACTGGGTCGAAGTGAGCAAAAGAGTAGAAAAGATGGAGCAAATCCCGAGAAACAAATTTATTGGATGAGGAGATCGGGGATGATAGATAATCAAGGAAGAAGGACCGTAGATAACTTAGCAAGTGGAAAAATCCACCGTTAGATTCTTTGGAGCACCATGCTAGAAGAAAGGAAAGATAGGTTGGCGAAGCCTTGAAAACATGGGTCAAGTTGACCTATGGTTTTGGTATCTAGGGTTTTGGACACTTAGGTTCCAACCTAAGGATGTCAGGGAATGATTGTAATGTATAAATAGAGGTCATGATGGCCTAGGTTGGCTTGGTACATTTTGTTGGTAATTTTGGGTTGATTTGTTGTTATTGTTACTGTTGATATTGAGTTGGTCGAGAGAAGAGTATTGTCAGAGAGAGAAGTGATGAGTACCAGAGCCTTTTGGATTGTAATATATTTAGTTGGGTGCGAATATCAACCCTGCATCTAGGTGCGTAGGGAGGGGAGAAGAGAAGATATACTAGATAAGAGCGCAAAAAATAAGTGTATGATTTACATCAATATAATATATCACAGTTCCATAGACGTAGCCCTAGAGAGAGGGTGAACCACGTATATTTTTTGTTGTGTATGATTGGTATTTTATATTTATCCTGCATATATTTTTATTGTATTGCTAAGGTAGATATGATAGATGCATGGAGTAGATCAAGCTGATAAGTGATATATGAATGTTGTGTTGTTCCTGTGTTAGATCCACTTTATATTCCCCTTGGTTGTAAACATCTCTGTCCTGCAACCCCCTCATAGTTTCTTCGGGTGAGACTCCATCTGCTTCGCAGGTGTTGTCAAAAGGGCCGGTAGCTAGGGCTTGTTGGTGCGCTCTTGGAGATGAACCCTGGGTCTGCCCCTGTGCCAACAAGTGTACATTATTCTAGGGTGTAAAGACTTCATGGGGTATAAACACAGCTGAAACCAAATACCTATGAATAGGGAAGATGATCAGGCTCCACAACCAACACGTTCTACACCTTTGATCGACTTAAGACAAATACTAATAAGAAAAGAATCCAGTGAAAGGACCATTTCAGGAGTAAGAAAGAGTGGTAYAGGTGAGCGAAGATCATATGAACATAAATCAAGAGGTTATGATTGGTATGAAAAAATATTACATCAGTCTAACTCAAAGAAACTCAGCAAAGTAAACAAATATGGCTCAAGAAACCCCGATAGATYAGCTTATGTATCGACCATGCTTCAACAATCGAGATCCAATCGGTCGAACCTRGAAAAGAGTGGGSCGAAGGGACGTCGATGTCAGCACAATTATTACATTCAATCCATGATAGAAAAGATGGATAATAATGACAGAATTGACAATGATCGACTTCATAACAAAAMATATGTTGCAACCCTCTACAAATTAACTTATCATGTGCAACACTCATAGAGAACYGACTAGGATTATCACATGAGAGACTTTGTACGTGCATATGTTCAATAAMCATAGAGATATAAAYGTACAAAAGGTAATATGAACATTCATAAAATGATCCAATTATGATAATACATATATTCTATTGTACCTCAAAGTAGTTTCACTCATAACAACATGATTCGAATTAGTAACTACCTCCTTTTCCTATACTTCACAAATATGAGGAATTTGAGCCTCATGTGGGGAAATTTAGTTATCAATTAGAACTAACGTCAGCATCAAGAACCTAAACTCTATATAAAAAATCCAAGTAAGGATAAATTCCACTCTGTAGAAAGCTAAATATTGGTGTAGAAGCCATGAGTTGGCTAAAGTTAGCAGTTGATGACCCTCCTTGTCTAGATTGCCAGAATTCAGAAGCAGGCCATCCATCTTGGCCCATACGTGAGAAGAGGAACTTTCCCTTAACATAAATGTGTGTAGGGATCCTATGGGGTTTCCTCAACCCATTAGTGAAGGTAGCAATAGTCATTGTTTCTTTCAGTAGATGTAGATAGAAAATATGGAAAAAACCTTCCAAGAAATAATCCAACGCAAGAAGAAATTACTAGGAATCCAAACCAAGGGTGAGGCCAAAATAGAGTTTTAAAAATTCAAAAAGTTTGTATTGGTATCCAAGAAGCTTCCTACTCATAGACATCAAGTATCTTCCACCCAGTAAAAACATAGGAACACTAGGCATACGAGATGTAGTTGATCCAGCTAGTAGTGGAACTCCAGGCATAGCAGCTGAGTCAAAAATAGTACCTTAAGTTGGCCGACTGCATAAAGATCTTGTATATTCTTATTATCTACTTCTCTTTCTTTCTCCATCTATACTTATTCATCTATTGCAATTTTGTAATCAAAATATGAGAAAAAAAATTGTATGACCCCCTCTTGCTTAAGACAAGCAAGGAATTAAGGTGGGGGGAGATGTTGTAGGGGCTAGTAGACCTTGTCGACTAGACCTGACGGTAGACTTAGAACTTTACAGTCGACCGATGTAGTTAGAAGTAGAAGTAGGTTGGATTCTTTGCTAACTGACTGACCTAGAAAGTTAAGCAGTTACAACTGCTTTTTAGAGGTATAAATATATAAGCACATGAAGTGTCATATAGCTTCATGGGAGAGGATATATGTAATTGTGTTGTATTTTCTATCATATAATAAAAGGAATCTTCTTTGGGATCTCATTACTTATGTATTTCTATCTCTATATGTCTATGTGTATGCATGTGTCTCTATGATGGATATGTAAGGTTCTACTCGTAACACTCTCTACTTTCCCTTAGATTACAACAACATACCCATACTCGGAATGAATTGGCTCAAAACATGGTCGTTTACCAATACACTGTGGATCCATGAAAGTACTGACAAAGGATATGGCCACCAAATATACAATGTGGATCCATACATCCATGACTCAATCAGTTCGTAGCCATGAAAGAATACACAGTGGAGCTATGATATGAAAAAACATAGCCACAGAACAATACAAAGTGGATCTATGTGACAACATATACATCAGTAATATTTCCATCATGATGACGATATTGGAATATTCTAATTGCTCAAATAGTCTCCATTGTAGCCTAGGTGTCTAAGGAGTTCCTAGGGTCTTTATCTTGATGCTGCAATGATACGAACATAGCCATGTGAATAGATTTCTTGATGTCAAACATGGTAGAAACCACTTGATTACCAGTCATTGATTTGTACCATTAACAAGTGCGAGGTAAATAACCAATGATGACAATGAATTCCAAGGTACCATAGTACATTCCAACGAATGTGAACAAATGAGCTAAATTTGAAAATTCATGGAATCATTCAATCAAAGGCCAATGATGTAAACCTATTTTTGAAAGTGAGGAGACTTTCCATTGAGGCATGCAGGTTCCAAGGTACTAACTAGTTTCTGAGTCTAATTCATGGATAATGTATTGAAGTCGATAGGAATAGACTCATCGAAGGAGGGCCATGATGTATCCCCCATCATCGACATGAAATTAACACAAGAAAGTGATGTAAGATGATATATAAAATGAGTACAACCTGACACAAGGATGAAGGTTGGTAATACTACAGAGAGGTTGGTTTGAAGTGAAACTTCCCTTGAACATTGTGAGGCACGACAAGTGACTTGGAAACATTGACTCGACTAAGAGATAGACCAAAACATAGTGCAACGATAACTGGGGACTTCTTCGGGTGAGTCAAAGGAGTATAAAGACTCATAGTATTGGTATGAATCAGAGACAAGAAGATTGCCCAACTATAAGAAAATATGCAAGCATGTGCCATATTCAAGGGTGACAACAAACAACTGCCATATTGCTTTTCAAAAAACTGACCCACTTCCCTCAAATTTTCCCTCACCATGAATGACGAGTACCTCTTTCTTTTTAAACGATCTTCAGGAGAATAATAGATGATTGGTATATCTCATCTAAAATTATTCCCTCATCACATTTTTAACAAACCTGAAGAAGGAGGGGTTCGATCCCATATATCCCATATGGGTCCTTCAATGTATAATTTTACAAGCCCAAAGAAGGTAAACTCAGTGGCTTTTTCACATTTAGAGAATTTGAAAATGTCTTAAAGAAGACTTTGAGGGTGTTCTTTTTCATAAATTATTCCCCCGCCCCTGAAAAAGTATAAAACAATACAAGGGAGAAGTCTTCTAGCCAAGGTTGACTAGAGTATTCATTTTTAGTAATTATTTCATCCGGTTTGAAAAAGGGTTAAACTTACACTCAATAGATGCCATTTCAAATAATTTTAATGAGTGTTAAAGGAAACAAGCTCACTTGGAAATATTTTCATGTTTAGGGAGTCTGAAAATAGCTTAAAGGAGACTCCAAAGAGTTCCTTTTTCATATAGTTTTTATGAGCCTGAAAAAAGTGATAAAAATATGCTTGGTTTTCTACTTCATTTTTACAAGATCTTGAAATAGAGAATGAAACTATGATCAAGTTGGTTTCATTTTTAAATGAGCTTGAAATAGAGGATAATTTTTTCTCAGGGTTGGTTTCATTTTTACACGATCTTGAAACAGAAGATAAAAATGTGTTGAGGGTTGGTTTCATTTTTACAGAAGCTTGAAAACGAAAATGAAACTTTTCTCGGGGTTGGTTTCATTTTTAAATGAACTTGAAATAGAGGATAAAACTGTGCTCAGGGTTGGTTTCATTTTTAAATGAACTTGAAATAGAGGATAAAACTGTGCTCAGGGTTGGTTTCATTTTTAAACAATATTGATATCAAAAATGAAAATATGCTCAGGGTTTTGGTTTCATTTTTAAGAGATCTTGGAATCCAAAAATTGAACTATGGTCGATTGATACCCATTAGTGTGTTTTCTTCCCAACATGATGTCCAAAGGCTGGTACTTTTCCCCCAGCATGATCGGAATAAGCTAGCATATTAAATCCAACATAATGTCCATAGGCTAGAGACATGCCCCCCAAGATTTGTTTCATCTGTAGACTCTTCTTCTACACCCGATGAGACTCCTGGATACTAATAGGAATAGGCTCACCAGAGAGGAAGGAAGAAAGAGGATCAACTAAGACAGGTGGATAAAATGAAGGTTCAAGTAATAGATCTAGAGGAAGACTTGACTTAATTAGAAGGGAGTTTGTTTCATATGTTAACAAGCTTGACACAAAAACCGAACTATGTTCATAGTTATTTGTTTCATTTTTTAACAAGCTTTACACAGAAAGTGAACTATGCTCATGAAACTTAACCATGGATTCCAAGAGTTCTTAATCAAATGGAAGAATAATTCTCTAGAAGGAATACATGTCAAGAGACTCACTCTAATAAACAGGGGGAAGAACATGCTCCAATGTCCCTAGCAAGGGATTTACCATGTCAACTTCCAAAACTAAATCCAAAGAATATGAGCATACAACGATAGGATCCTTCTCATTATAAATTGAAGGAATGGGAGATAATGCCACATAATTGACCTATGGTAGGGGATAAACCACTTGAATGTAAGGAACATTCAGGGAAGTTGTATGGTCAACATTCATACAATGATCGGGACTAACAAATGAAAGTTGATTGATGGTCATTATTCTCCCATCATGGGGAAAATGCATCACTTGAAAGAGTGTGGACACTACAGATTTCATAGCATAGACATAGTCTATTCCAAGGAAAAAATTAAAATCCAAGCAGCCTTGGATCACCATGACATCAATAAAAACATTTTTCCCTCCTAAGGTGATGGGCAGTTGAGGAAGGATCCCTAAATATTCACTAAGTCTTCTATTAAAAGTCAGTAAATAATTAGTGGTTGGCACAAGTTCAAGAGAACCTAAATATTTCCAATAATTTGAGGATAAAATACTAGCATAGGCCCCTTCATCTATGATAGTGTGATATATGTACTTATTATCATCTTGCAAAATTATCTAGAAAGGGATACTCGAAGGAAGACAAGGATATGCTCGACTATTCCAATCAAAGGAAATTACCTCAGTACTTGGAGGGGGTTACAATGAAATGGACATGATGTCCCCTTGTCCAGAACACTCTGAATTGACAAATAAAACATCAATGGTATTCAAGCCACTCTCTAAGGCAAGAGTGGGATCAACCAAAGATCGAATCGTATTGACCACTTCATCAACCGGAGGTTGGGTAGGGGAGGACTATCGGGAAGTAACTAAAGGTTGTTGTTGAGAAACAACAATGTCTTCTAACAATTCTGAAGATTCATCCATACGAGGGAAAAGGTAAGTGTAATGCATTTCCCCGCATAACCAACAATAAATCCTAACTTTACCCTTTTTTCCCCCAACCTGATGATCATTGGTTGATGGGTTGTCACCAACATGACCTGTAGTGGCTGGCAAAAGGGGTTGTTGAGAACTCGTGGTCCACACTTCCAATATCTTGGTAATACTAGGTCAATGTTTAATAAGGTGGTCAACCTTACAAAGCATGCAAGGTAATTTTTTCTTGTGACCTATGTCGTTCAACTTTTTAAGATTATTATCCCTCATAAAAGTGGTTGGTTGATTATTCCCTTGCTTATTTTTCTTCTTCTTCTTCTTAGTCTCCTGATTACTAGAATCAAGGATTTCATTAGGCGAGGAAGAAGAAATGGAAGAAGATGCAACAGGTGAAGAAGGAAAAGGGTCAATAGGAGGTTTATGTTCTTGTCTTGGATAGCCTGCTTGGGAAGTATCTGGGGCATTTGGTACCAAAGGAGTGGAAAATAATCATATCGGTAATCCCATAGTGAAATCGGGAAGATTCAATTTAGCAATGTAAGGAGGACCAACATTTCCAAAAGAAAGAAAAACACAAGTTTCCCTATGAAATGGGGTTCCTTGGTTGGTAGGCTCCGAAACTATTTCCATAGACATGGACTCAACCTAGGGTCTGTTGAATCAAAGAAAACACACTACCAAAGTCCCTATAAGATAAGAGGAAGCAAACAATTGTCTTGTAACAGAGAGAAAGGAAGTAAGGATATTACATAGATTGGAGATGACGTTGTCAACAAAGAAATGAGAGAAGTTACCCACAACTACTCTGTAATGGACATCTATAGGTGCAAGTACTAGATTCAACTGAGTACCCTCCTAAGGAGACAAAATTGTGTGTTGTACATCTATATCAAGTACTAACAATACCACCAATATAGTCACCTAGGAAAGCAACCTAGGAAAAGAAACTAGGGCTACCACTTCACGCTTGGTGGTTGGGAGGAACAATCGTGGGAGAGGGATCATTTTTATGGGAAGGGAATTTAAGACAGATGTCTTAGAACCAAAGTAACTCAGATATTAGTGTCACCATGTTGAGACTCATTTTTTTCACCTCCAATTGAATTATCTTATCCCATATCCTGACCATTTTTTCCTCATACATATGCACTATGTTTCTATTTTCCTCAACATAAATGTCTTTTATCCATTATTATGTACATATGAGGTAACTTATGCTTAATCATTATTTATGATGATTTATTAATGATTTGAATTGAATATTTAATGTTTTAAGCTCTCTAATTACTTTGAATKATCTAAGAAAACATTATGAAAACAACCCCTATTCATCTGGTACCTGTTTCAAMATTCATCCACTAATCGTCTCATATGGTACCAATTATGAGCTCGTCCGGTACCAATGTTGTGCTCGTCCGGTACCAGCATCAACAATYGTTCGACACCAGATATAGTTTGAAATTTTGGAAAGCTTCTAGAGGAAACTTAGGGACATGGGTTTTGTCCAGAGYGACGTCTACATGTGGAAAMATGGGGTAGAATTCRTCCATATCACACGTGTGGAMCTCCACCTCAGCGGGAATGATTCTGCAAAAATTAGCAAAAATCTCTAACTGCCAACTTGCACCTCGATTTTTGTGTAGATGGCATTAGATCTAGAAATTCTACGAAATGGGTTTTCTCTAGAATGTGGAAAATTGAGTAAAATGAGGGAAATTTTCCAAAATTTGAWTTTTTTTAGAAGATATAGGTGGATCTCTAACTTGAATCTACCCAAATTGATGAAAACCCCAGATTTTTGGGATTTATCCTAAAATTGTAAAAATTATTTTCTGAGTTTAGGGATTCGGTTCCATCCATTCCTCCATGGATTTTATGTATAAATAAGACCTCATAGGTCTGAGGAGAGGGAGAATTCCATATATTGTTATGCTGATGTATTGTCTTGTGAACATTTATTTTCTATAAGTCTCTTTGCTGGAAAGTAATATGAATCAAAGTTGTTGAGCTTGTGCATTTTTGGAACCTACTATCCTATGATTTTTTCCAGCTTCCATGTTGGATTTGGTAAGGGCCCACCAGTCTAACGTGGTAAGATATTTGTAAAATATAGCTTAGTTTTTATTCTTGTGCATGTTTTTTATTCTGGTACTCATTTGTGCATGCATTTGTTAGAATAAACACTTTAGTGTTTGTTTGTTTTTTGCAAACCTAGGGACAAGTTGGATCTCCATCTTTCACCATACATGATCCTATAATGTACTTTTCCACCACATTTACCTTTTTCTTCCAAAATTGATTAGACTATATCTTGCAAACACAGGCACAATCAAAACCTTTATCTCTCACCCTACATGCACCTATAATGGAGTGTTTTTCTCTGCCTGGTATTTCTTTTAAGCTTGATTGAGTTTCCTTTTAAGAGTATGCAGAGTGTTTATTAATGTAGTTTCTCTAGGAGATCGAATCAAGTTTACATTTCCCTTTCATGAGCCTACAATGAATAGATTCATCACCTAAGCAAGAGCTTTAGATCATATGCTTGTTTATGAATTTTTCTTTCTGATTTTTATCTGTGTGGAGAGTGTTATTTGAAAAGTGTGAAAAAAGAGCGTTGGTTTTTAGAATTTTTTCTTTTATAGGATATACTCATCAGACATAGTTAATCCACCTATTGTTGGCACATATAGTGTAACAATTCTGTTTATTACGAATTTCGGTTGATAAATTATGTTTGGTAATATATTATACATATAATTGCACCAACATTTTGGCGTCGTTGTCAAGGAGTTTTAAATGGTAATAGGTAGTATTTGAATTATATTTCTTTAATGGTTTTGGATTGGTTTTATGGAGGACCTAGTAGTCATTGTGGGGTTGCTCCAAATTTAGGTTGTCCTCTCCCTTTCATGCAAAAGTGTTTTTCTTTTAATGCAAGTGTGTTTTTCCTTATTTTATGCAAAAGTGTGTTTTCATTTATGAAAATTTAGTTTTATTTATGATGATATGACTTGTGCGAACCAATAAACTGGTGAAAATAGCGTCCCAGTAATGCAAGGAGTTCAAGTTTGGTGTGTTTTATTTTTTCAATAGTTTTGATTTCTTAGTTTTAAAATTCAAATATTTGATGATAAATCATTTTTTGGGGTGTTGTAAGAACCCTCGAGTACTAATTTGTGTTGCGAGACAGGGATCATCAACCAGCTAGAGTAATTCAAAGGTGATCAAGAGCTTGAAGAATGTTCCTCCAAGAAATTTCTCACATTCTAGCGGCAACTAGGATATCTGCCTCTCAGGAAGAACATATCTTGACAGTAGTAAATAATTTATTTGTCTCTCCAGAAGAAGATTTAGAAGTCCCTTTGGATTCCTCTTGTCAATTTCTTGAGGAGACTAAAGAATCATGGATAGAATTCAATGGAGAAAAACCATTGGAGCCTGAGATTGAGGATTTATTATCATGCCTCTCGACAGATCATGTATGTACTCCAAAGACCAATCATCTTCAAGAAAATCCCAGTACCCATCAGATTATATGTGAATGTAAAAGAGTTTTGAGGGTTCAAATGGATAAGACTCAAGATGATAATGTTTCAATTCAGAAATCAGGGCTAGCATGCACGAGCAATCAAGGTCTAGGATAACTTCAATCAGTAATTGGGAGTAAGTATGAACAGAGGGAAGACTTCAGTGAGAGGAATGTAGGGGTTGTTGTAAACATCAGGTCTAGAAACAACCTAAGGAAGAAAGACTCTTAACACAAGATCCTCTTGAGTTCAAAACTTAAGGACACTAAAGAAACATCGTGATAATATAATAATCAAACATACATCGTAATATCACCACAACCATTCATGTGAATCATTCAAAGCATGATGACTTTAGCATCAGAAGAAAACAAGCTAATAGAGAAGATGATTTCTACTAACCAAGATGTCTCAAATCAAGTACATAACCAGTTCACAATAACTTCATAAATATATTACAATATAAGGGAGCCTTTCTCAACCATTCGAACCTACTAAAGTATTTCATCTATCTATTTATAACAAAGAGGGAGGCAACAACTGGAGGTGCGATCTAGCCTCCTTCCCATGAAAATCTCTAAGAATTTATTTAATCTAACAACTTGACTAACATCCTATGCTATAAAATAGGAAAGTGTTGGTGACTAATCCAACCAATATTCAAACTAACTTGATCCCCCTTTGGTGTGAAACTCCTTGTTTTCCATGTATCCTTCAGGGGCATGTGGCTGTCATCATGTTGCTAGCTATTGTTTCTACAATTCTCTCCATCATCAGCTATCCCAAAGTTGTTAGCTCAACCCTCCTGGATTACTAGTATTTGTTGGTAGCATCTTTGGGTAGCATTCTGAGTAGCGCACTTCGTAGTGTCTTCACCAAATTTCATGAGATTATGTAGCGCAACCCCAAAACTAGAGAAGTAGAAAAGGTAGTGCCAAACCTTCCTGTTCTCTGTGAAAAATTTGGTCTCTGCAAGATTTTAGGTAGAGAATTTTGGTAGTGCCACTCTGTTGCGTCTTTGTGAAAATTTTGTCTCCACCAAAAATTCGGTAGTGAATTTAGGTAGTTCCCGTTGTCTGTCTCTATGAAAATTTTAGGTAGCACCATCAAAATACGCAACACCTCCACTTGGACATGTGTAGAATGAGTAGCAATCTTGAGTAGTAGAAGCACCATTAGCTTTAGGTGATTTGGCAGCATTGTAGGTATCAAACCAGTGGAACAAAACAAATAGACTATTCTGTAGCACCATAGCACTATGAAATGTATGCACTATTACTACCAAAGGAGTTAATTCTTCATAAAACGCCCAAAAATCTGAATAGTAATCACTTAGAATCCTATTATAAGGCTACATAGGTGGTAGAGGTAGTGTTTCAACAACAGTTTATCCTCACAAAAAGGAACCATATTGAAAAATGGGGCTCACCTTTCACCAACTACTTCATTACCCTAACACTTAACCTGACACTCTTTCTTGGAGAAGGAGGATCCTCCTTTGGCACAATAGGATTCTCCCTTTTAGAAATGACAGGATTCTTCAGTGGAGCTATGCTCTCCTTGGCTTATGGTGTCTCCTTTTCAATAGAAACTTCAACCAATACCTGAAATTTCCTTTGAGCCACTTCATCTTGAAAATGTTGTAACTATGATTTAAGCTTCCTATTATAAGACTAAAAGCCTTTGTTCTTCCTGTAAATGTTTTTGAGTTTCCTATGGAGAGGTTGGGCCTTTCTTGCTGCAAACCTTGCCAGGTCAAGAATGTGGTTGTATCCATCCATGAGTTCTTTCATCTTAACCCTGTCAGACATGGATTTTGTTTTCAACTGAGCCATCTCCTTCCTAGCATCCCTAAGTTCCCTGATTAATATTTTGAATGTCTGGCTATCAGGTGGAGTAGTGACATGAATAGTCTCAACATGTTTTTTCATGGTCTCCTCTTTCTTAAGTGAATTCCTTGTTTGTCTCATCAGGATTCTTGATACCTTTTTGTTTATCTCTCTTGTTTTACATAGGGGTTTCTTCTTTCTTCTTCACGGGATTTACAATGCTTTTACCTTTCTTCTTTTGTAGGATAGAACTTTTTGGTAGGGATTGTCCTTCAAAAACCTCTTTAGGAGTTGATGATCTCGTGAAAGGTTTCCTGAACTTGGTACTAGCTACTGGAGGAAATGAGGAGAAGTGTAGCTTCTTTCCTTTCTTTGTTGTAGTTTTAGTAGTAGAAGGGAATTCTTCTAACTCTRGTGGAGGATGGGGTGAAAGTTCTCTCTGTGGAGAATGACAAGCCTCCTTGATGGCCTCTAAATCATGAACAATAACTCTACCCTTTCTCTTCTTGTTGGTACTTTATTTAGAAGAACTGGTAGAAGGTGAAGGGCTTGCTATYTGCGACTGAGGAGTAGCTGCTATATCAACCTTAAAATGAGAATAAATAATGAAATTTTCCCATGAGATATATTTCTTACCTAGMTCTTCATAAATAAACATTCTAATCAATCTAGAGTGAAAGATGCTAGTATCCACAGCCTTAGACTTGGATTGAACCCTTTCTAACATTTTTCCTATGCTCCTTAGCAAATAGTAGGGAATGTTCATTTCAATTTTTCCAGTAAAATGCAGTAGAAGCCTTATATGGTATTGTTATAATGTGTTGAACCTCCCTTCACATGTAAAGTATCTCTGAATGATCCTCAATATCTTGTCAAACTGCTCAATCAACTAATTCCTTGGCACACCTTTAGACAAATCACCATCTTGATTTTCAAACTTAAGGAAGTGTTTGGCATAGGTTGTATTCAAAGCCATGGATTTAAACCATTTCTCACATTTGATAGGGATTCTTGTTGCAGCTGAAATAGAGGCCTCATTCACCTCAAATTATAAATCCCCTAACTTGGTCTTTCCACCATCAAAATGTAAGGAAAACTACCTTCTCACCTCAGGATGACCTCTTTGCATACTCTAGCAGAAAGATAGGCATCCCACTCTTTGAAAATCTTCTCTTTCCATGGGCTCTGTCTCAAAAATATGCATATCCATAGGTTCAGTTCTAACTATCTTTCCCCCCTTGTGTGAATTCTTCATCTGAGGAGTCTCCATAGTTTAGGATGAGATCTTATTATGGCTATGGGGTGGTAATAACCAGGAGGACCTAAAGTCAAGCTTCAAATGGACAAGGCTGCACTTTTACAAGAACTTCCCTTCCTTGGATTTGTGCAGGTATGAATACTTATAAAAATGAGAGGATACCCTATAATTGGCCTTTGATACTGGTGTAATGTCCCCCACCTTTTAGAGAGGTGATGAGGAGACTCAGTGGCCTCGACACCCCCACTAGGTCATAGTCTCACACTGAGGGGGGGAAAGTCAAGAAGTTAAAAGTTATATTTTTAATTTGACTTAAAAAAGGAAAAGGATAAAGGAGTAAAAGATAACTCAACAGAAGAATAGAAGATTAACCCTGGGAGTTAACCTAACTCAACAGAGAATTAGAAGGAAAAATATAAGTAAGAGGTTGGGGCACACCTATTACTCATTCTAGTTTTGGATTAACATTTTCTATTTCTCTTGAGCATTCAGTTTGGGGGTTTTACTGTACAAACCCTTGTGAGAAACTCAGTGGTGAAATATCCACTCACCTTGTTCAGTAGCTTGGTCTCAGGTATGAAAGACTCCTCCACACCATTCTAGTCTCAGCCCATCTCCATCTACTGCTTCAGAAGGTAGTAGGCCATACTATTCTTGTGTTTCCAGCAAGGGTGCACCATCATCTAGAGGGAGGTTCGATCCATCTTATCCTGAGGGCCTGGGGCCATTCCGACAGTTGGGTTTTGTTTACAGGACAAGGACCATCAGTTTGAGGGATTTTCTGGAGGGTTATCATCATTCTACATTTGTCTACAGATTGGGACGTCTTGGAGCATAGGGGACATCCTGTGATTCAGTAAAACTCAGATCTAGGGAGATCTGCTTGAGATCTGAGCCTGAAACTTCTCCCATGGGATTCTCATAGCCTGATCAATATTCTTGTAGAGTTTCAGAGCATTTGGAGGCCTCCTTCATTAGGGCCAAACTGGCTAGGGTTTCAGTCATCTAGTGGGTCGCACCATTCAGTGGAGAATTCAGATCTATAGGGTTTGAGAGATTTGGGAATTTGGACATCTGGGTTGTCCTTACAGTTGCCTGATATATCATTTGGCATATTTCTCAAGATGATTGGAAACTTTTGGTAGAAGGGAAAAATTATTGAGGGCTTCAACATTCTAGTAGGACGTGGCACTTTCCAGCTTGGAGGTTGAGTATTAGTATGGCTCAGATCTACTTGATTCAATCTTCATTGTATATCCAGCCTTTGGAGGCTTATTTTGTATTGTCAGGAGAATTTTGTAGCAGCTCATATCTATTGCTTTTACGGCCATCTGAGGTTTATTCCAGATCGGCCATCTATTGTATTGATCTTACATTGCTCATA
>SNQJ01S0134597.1:0-14493 GCA_010110895.2 Picea sitchensis
AATTTTCCACCCTAGCCCAGCCCCTTCTTGTCTCATCGTCACGACGTTGGATTTCATCACCAACTAGTGACTTCGGAATTGGAAGGTCTTGTTTGCTTGGTTTTGCTTCCTAGATTTTACTAGCATATGTTGTTTGTTTACCCAAGTTGGCCATATAATTTATTTTGTAAGATTCTAACTTGATCACAATTGACCCTCCACATCGTTCACGTATAATGCAAGGCCTAACCCCAGAAGATCTGGAAGGTTCTCAACCCTTTCCTACCAACCCACTGGAGGGCTCTCCTCAACGGAGTGAAGTCCAATACGTTGCCACTCCACAAGTGGAAAGAAATAACTCTCTAGAATGGTTCTGAATTACCAATTCTTGAGAGGAATTTCAACTTCCTCCTGACTCCGGGAGACATATTGTGCAAGTGAATTCTTCTAGAGATTTAGTTGTTCAATCTTCTAGATCACCAACCGGACCTTTCATAGGACCTGAGGGTCAAGATCCTTTTTGGACTACTGGCATTTTTAGAAGGGATCTCTTTGGCTCAGGAGCAGGTGTTGATATCACTGTCACACTCGAGCAGCTCGAAACATCTTATCCAGACACAGTACCTTTTACTACTGCCTATTATTTCCCTGGTTCAGACGCTCCACCAGTTGACCACATCTTGACTATCCCTCTAGAAATGGTCCATTACACAATGGTCCCAAATACTACGAGTCCTCACACCAGGATTACTACGGCTAGCCAAGCCCCCATTGGCACACCGTTTTCTCCCAGATTCACCCCAACACTTCCGCCCGGATATCATGCATTGAATGCTTCTATTCTCGCTCCTACACAAATCACATCCGGGACTCCTAGTGGTTCCACTCCTTCTGGGAACCATCTTCCCGATTTCATTCCGACACTTCCTCCACCCCCTTTCAGAGGACCTCTTCCATCCTCTATCGTAGGCACTGATCTTAGTGGAACCATCCCATCTTTCACACCTAATTACCATATTCTTGTTGGTGGACAATTTCACCAAGGAGGTCAAACTCAACCCCCTTTTGCAGGACAAATCCCAATTGGGATGCAACCCCCGATTAGGGGGAAACCCCCATCGACCCCACCCTATGGACAAAACATACCTCCATCCTTGGCCCAATATTGGAATTATCTTATACAACATAATCCTCAATTGACTGGGGGGAAACAACCTCAAGCTAACTCCGTCATACCCCCTAGTATGGGCCAACCATATTCAGGCACGTCTAATCCTATTTGGGGCTCAAACACTCAACCCCACGCCCCTGTTCAAGGGTACAACCCTACGAATTACTTTCCTCCACACCAACAACCGAATATGCCCAGATCTTCGCATTATATGTAGATTGCTTATGGTCCCACTGGTTTATCGACGGGACTCCCTCCCCAAAGTCACCAGTACCCGCATGTGAATAGATAGTTACCTTTCTTATCCACCCTGGACCTACCAGATCTGTCGAGGATTTTAAATGATTCGATCTGTCACTCTCCTCAATGGCTCGCCATACCGGCCAAACTACCATCTGACATCCCTAAATTCGATGGTAAACTGGGAGAGGATCCAAACAATCATGTAATGACTTTTCACCTTTGGTGCTCATCCAACTCCTTGATGGATGACTCTATTCGTTTACGCCTTTTTCAGTGAACCCTCACAGGTTCCACCGCGAATTGGTATATCGAATTACCATGATTCTTTTTCACCAACTTCAACACCCTCACTATGGATTTCCTCACCCACTACCAGTTATCGATTCGCTACGAAACGGGAACCGAGATTTTGAGTTCTTTCAAACAAACCAAAGACACTCATATCTCTAATCACATTCATGAGTGGCGACGGAGACGACGTCTCATCAAACTCAAACTTCCAGATCAGTTGTTGGAAGAATGGTTCATGAAATCATTCGTGAATGACATTGCTCGTGACATCTCCATGGGTGGAGTTTTCATAGAAGAACAGGCAATCAATCGTGCTCAATACCTTGACCTCGTTTATTTACAAATGGGGACTCTTTACGACTTACTCCCTGACACACCTCTTCCTTCTACTTCTACTACTTCAACCACTCCTACTACTTCTCATGCAGATGACGGTGTGATTGGAACCTTCCATGTCCAACCTCATTCCATCCAAACCTCTAGAAACAACCCCAAATCCATTTCTTCTAATGTTCAAAATGCTCCCTTTCTTACCCCTCCCACCGGCAAGACTTCTGAGGTAAATTATGTTGACGATAGGGATAAGAACAAAGGGTAAAAGGAAAGGGTAAGACCAAGGAGGATAAAACTAATCCACAAACTGAGAAAACCAAAACACCACCTGTTGACGATAGGGATAAGCGCAAACCCCGATACCCTTGTCTTATCTGTGGTGATGATCACTACACTAAGTATTGTCCACGACGAGCTGAGGATACTAAGTTCCTTCAAGGGACCACAAAACCCCCCAATCTCGCCGTATTGTCACAACCCTTCCCTTCTCAACAACAGGCCCAATTGGTCATTCATGACCAACCTTCCCCCTCCAATACATCCTATGTGTTAATGTGTACAGGAGATTCAAAGAAGAATGACATTACACTTACCACTCGAGCCAAAGATTATCCCTCCTCCAAAGATAAGGTTGATGCAATACCTCCTTCATTGATCCAACCATATCCCATGAATCCACCTACAAACGGTCCTCTTCATCTCAAACGACCGAGCCTAGATACAGTTCTTTGCCCTCCTCCAAAGGGTGTTGTTCGAAAATCAGATTTCAATCCCCATCCATGTGTTGCCCAGAACTACAGTATTGTCGAAGATCTGACCCAAGCACCATCCACAATGTCATCCCTCGAAGTCCTTCAGAGTTTTCCTATACAACGAAAGGAGTTGTTGAAAGCTATTGGTGGAATCGACCCCACAGATACGAATTTAATAATTTTTTACTTGGAATATCACATTCCAAGGTTACCCCCTCAACTCGCATTCCAAATACAAGTTATTTCTCCGACAAAAACATTTGTAGAACGGTTATTGATGAGGGTGCCTTGACTTGTGTCGTGTATATTACCTATTGGAAATCCATCGGCTCTCCTCCTTTGAATGAATCCCACAACACGCTCAAATCCTTCAATGGCTCTAGTTTTAAACCTTATGGTGTCCTCCCTTTGTTGCCTATTACGCTAGAAGGAAAAACGGTCCAAGTTGAAGTGGAGGTATTTGACGCTCCTCTCGATTACAACCTTCTACTTGGTCATAGATGGATTGATTCCATGCATGCATTTGTGTCGACTCTTTTCTATGTCATTCATTTCCCACATCAAGGAAAAGTAGTTACTGTCGATAATTGGCCTTCTTTCACTCCAATGCACGTACCGGCAACGTGTCGTTCATTGAAAAAAAACCCCGGATACGAGAACGTCGGTGTAGGTCTTCTTAAAGATTCCTTGCTAATGGGTACTTTCCCCATCCCACCACCCAATGTTCCACATCCATTTGTCGCCTCGATCAACTTGATCTCCACCTTTGTTCACGGAACCCCTGCATCTTACGACCCATGGATGGTCCCCAACCCCGGCGATCATCTTCGTTATGGAGATGAAATGCCTTCGAGTCCAGTCGAATCCTCTTATCAAGCCATTCAATTGGAAACTCCTTCTACCCCCTCTCTTGGTGATTTATCTCCAGATCCTTTCCACGTCATTTTTCCCATGGATGAGATGATTATGTTTGTTATGTCCATGGAAGACACCCCTTGGGACGATGGACATCATCGTTCCATCCTCTTCCCGGAACAACACACCATCGAGGGTTACCAACGGATCTCGACCCCGTCAACCGTTGTCGTTATTTCTACCGTTCCCGAGTCTACACATGATCTATTCTACGAAGGGAACTTAAGTAATATCTCACCCACCATCCCCCTCGACATATCCATAAAACCTGGAATTGTCAAAAATGTGCATATCAGAGCTTCGTGTTCCCATGACGAAGTTGTCACCTACAAGTCTCTTTTCCAATAATTTTTTGACATCTTCGTCTGGAGCTATCAAGAAATGCCCGGTATTGACCCCGACATTGTGATACATGAGATTAAAACATACCCCGATGCTAAACCCATCCAACTACAACTTCGTCTGGTCCACCCATGTAAAGCAGTTGCTATCAAGCTTGAAGTTGAGAAACCTCTCAACGTTGGCTTTATTTACCCTATGTCTCTAACTGACTGGGTTTCCAATCTTGTCCCGATAGACAAGAAACAAGGCACAATCCGCATGTGCGTTGATTATAGGGACATTAACAAAGCCTGTCCTAAAGACAACTCTCCTACCCCCTTCGTTGACCAGATCGTCGACGATTGTGTCGGAAGAGAAATATTCTCTCTGATGGATGGTTTCTCCGGATATAATTAGATCAATATCGTACCAGCGGACCAATACAAGACCGCCTTTATTTGTCCTTGGGGCACTTTCGCCTATCGGAAACTTCCATTCGGTTTAAAGAATGCCGGTGCAGCTTTTCAGCGTGCTATGTCTTACGCCTTCCATGATATAAAACACATTGTGCAGCCATATCTCAATGACTTACCCACTCATTCCATGCACCATGTAGATCATCCAATACACCTCCGCGTCATTTTTCTTCGATGTCAATTTTACCATATACGCTTGAATCCCCACAAATGTGTTTTCTACGTAGAATCTAGCCGACTTCTAGGCTTTATTTTTTCACGTCAAGGGATCAGGGTAGATCCTTTGAAGGTCGAGGAAATTCTTAATCTCCCTCCTCCTTCCTCACTTCGCCAGTTACAAAGTTTGCAAGGGAAGGCAAACTTTCTCCGTCATTTCATCCCAAACTATGTTGAGCTAACTCTTGGATTTATGCGACTGCTCAAGAAAGGTTCTGAGTTCATATGGGATACCACTGCAAACAAAGATTTTGAAGCTTTGAAACTGTCTTTGATATGTACCCCACTACTTTCCCCACCTGATTACAGTTGGGATTATTTCCTTTACCTCGCAGCCTCGGACTATACCATCGCTATGGTTCTCGTCTAGGATGATGATTCTCATGACGAACATGTCATTTATTACTTGAGTCAGAGTCTCACGACTACAGAAACTAAGTATTTACATGTTGAAAAACTGGCCTTGGAAGCCATCCAAGATGTTCAACGTTTCCAGCACTATATCCTCTCTTGCAAGACTATGACAATTTCTAACTGCAACCCTATGTAGCACATTCTTACACGCCAATTGCTAGGGGGAAAATACTCCAAATTGATCGTAATACTCCAGGAGTTTGACTTAGAATTTGAATGCGCTAATTCCAAGAAATCCTTGGTGTTTGTCGAGTTGATATGCAACCTTCCCTACTCTGAGACAGAAAATGTAGCAGCCAATTCATTACCCGATGAATCCCTTTTCCTTATTAGTTCTGATGACCTTTGGTACGAAGATATCATCATATATCTCTAGACCCAGACTTTCTAGACCAATTTGTCTAGCACTAACCATCGTCGAATACGCTACCAAGACCGTCAGTATATTATCCTCATTGATACTCTTTATCGTCGTGGGATTGACTCCGTTTTTCGACGCTGCCTCACATTTGACGAAGCCGAGAAAGCCTTCAATGACTGCCATTCTGGAGCCTGTGGTGGTCACATGTCTGGGTATGCTACTGCCCAGAATATCTTACGAGTAGGGTATTTTTGGCCTTCTTTATTCAACGATTGTATAATTTTCGTCCAAAAATGCCACGCTTGCCAAACCTACAACAATAAAATACGATCACACCCTGCTTCTCTACACCCTGTGGTCTCCATTTGTCCTTTTGCGAAATGGGGTATCTATTTCATGACATGTCACCCTCACTTGGCTAGGGGGGCATGGATACATTATTGTAGCCATAGATTATTTTACGAAATGGGTTGAGGCGATGCCAACATTCGAAAATACCGGAAGGACTGCAGCATTATTCATATTCAATCACATCATTGCTCATTTTGGTGTTCCTCAGGCTATCGTTATTGATCACGGTAGCCACTTTAGAAACTTCATGATGTCCGAACTCACTGAAAAGTTGGGTCTTCACTATGAAAACTCAACACCCTATTACCCACAAGCCAACAGCCAAATTGAATCAATAAACGAGGTCCTCATTACCATGCTTCGACGAATGATAGGGATTCACAAAATGAGTTGGAACAGAATGTTGTTTTCAGCATTGTCGGCTTACTGGACATCCGTTAAGTCTGCTACCGGGCTTACACCATTCTAGTTAGTTTATGGTCTAGAAGCCATCTTGTCGATTGAATGTGAGATACCCTCCCTAAAACTAGCCGTCAAACTTCTCGAAAACACTTATCCCAAAGAAGAACGTTTGTTGTATCTCATGCAATTAGACGAAACCCGTTGCGATGCCACCCTAGTTATAGAAGCCTAGAAGAAATGTGTCAAAGCCCGATATGGAAAACATGTCACGCCATGTGTTTTCTCCGAAGGTGATATGGTTCTCCTTTACGAACAAGATCGCGATATGCTAGGAGCTGAAAAATTTGAAGCTATGTCGCGAGGTCCTTATATCGTCAGACGATTTTTGGAGAAAGGAGCTTACGAGTTGGTGGACTACGACGGTATCCCTTTGAGTGAACCCAGAAATGGGTTGTACTTAAAGAAGTACTATGCCTAAGATCACCTGTGCATGAATGCTTGTATTTTATTGTATCATACTTTTTGTGTGTTACTGTAGTATGTTTTTTTGTTATTTGGTCTCTTCCCTCCACCTCTTATATTACATTGTGCTTGGTTTCCAGATGTTGGAGTCTTCGCTACCCCACATTGTCTTCGCCGATGGCGCTATCCGTAGTACTCAAAACCTTTCTTCTGTTGTATGGACAATTTACGCACCTACAAACGAACTTATCAGTCTACGAGGTGTGTGCCTTGGTCGTGTGACCAATAATATTGATGAATATAGCGCAGTCGTCAAATTGTTGATCGATGATATTTCTCTTGTTATCCGCCACCTGGTTATATGACTCGATTCGAATATATTAGTACTACATCTAAGTAATGTCTATGCTATTCGAAGTCCTACTTTATTACGGGTATATTTACGAATTCGCCTCTTGGAACGTTATTTTGATTATATTGAGTATCAACACATTCCTAGATGACTAAATACATTGACTGATGCTTTAGCTAACTATGTGTTAGACAGACATTTGGGACATTTGTAAACCAATCACACATTACATGTATAACACAACACAAGATAAGCCGGTAGAAGCCGTATTTATGTATATAACGATCAAAAGTTTTTACAAAAAGTTTATGTCCAAGGACCAAAATCTCAAAAATACGAAGCCCATGGCATCTAAAAAATAGTGTCACAGATGATGCTCATGATAACACACAACTGCTTGGGATACCCTACGAAGCAGTCGACTGATAGAATCGGACACGCCCACAGTATGGTGCTGGTAACGTCTAGGGATATCCCCAATATCCATATCTGGGATGTCAGCGGTCAACCCCTCCAAGTTTTGCTCCACTACCTCGAAGTCTTCGGCATCCCATCTCGCCACTAGAGCCACCTCTCCTCGTCTTTGAATAGGAGATGTTCTTGGAGGTCGATATGGCCCCACATCTATGTCATCAAAAAGATATTTTTTTATTATTTCTTGGATAAACACATTTCATATGATAAAAATTACAAAAACATTTAAAAAGAACAAAATGTGTACTTCTAACCTAGATCACCCCACTGAGCATCCTTAGGCAGGGCCAAATCCAGATCCTCTTGGAAATCCAAACCAGCATACGCGTAGTCGTCAATCATCAGCATCTGGGGCCTTAACCAGTCAAAAAATGAATCATTGTACTTTATTATAGGCCCAGCTATGTGTCGAGCCATGAGGTTGCACCACCTCAGCATCCTCGGATCCTGTGGGGCTAGTAAACCCCAATAAACCTGTAATCACAGCAGTGGAACCCTCTCGAGGAAGAAGGACACCAAAAGTGATCCATATCCAAACTGCTTCAAGTTACCCCTTCTGCACTGTCAATTTCCTCTTCATACTATGGAGAACTGCATCAAACCAGTTGAATACACGAAGCTCTGTGCACTCTATGGCGTATTGGAAGTAGCTCTGGAGATCCATGTGTGGATCCGCGCTCCCGGCCATGCGTGCTATAGTGAACAAGATGGTTTGCAGGGTCAAGTCTTAGACCCCCCAAATAGAAACCTTACCCTTGCTTCTTTCTGCCTCAGGAACACAATACTAGCAACAATACTCACTCATAGGGAGTCTGCCGCCTCGGCCACCAGTCAAGCTAGCATGGTATCCACATTGTGATAACCCCATTAGAAAATAGATATCCTCGATATCTACGGTCAGCGTATGGACTCCCATGTGAAATAAATGTTGGTCCACATCCCACATGTGGACCAGGTATTCCAACAATCTGATTTGGGCTCTCATACCCGGAATCCGGAAGAATTTCAATAGCCCACAGACCCGGAGGGCAGCGACTATACCCGGGTCATTCCCAGCAATAGCATCGTCTTCCTCGTGTTCTCTTTCTCGCCACTCCAACATTGTGATGGTCAAACACCTGCACAAGAGCCATGAGAGAAGAGTGAGCAACTTATTTCAAACTTTTGTATAATTTTTATTGAGAAATTTTTAACTTTAAAATCCATGTTTCAGCCCTCGCAGGTGAGCCTTTGGCACAGTGAAAGATTCTCGCAGGTCTAGCAAAGCCCGCCTGCGAAAATTCTCAAACGCATGGTGTGACCCTAAAATGGATTTAAAACCCTAAAAATTGCCAATAAAAACTAAAACTAAACCATGGAAAAGTTAAAGGATCAAGAGCTTACCTCGTTGGCTGAAACAGTTTGCCAAATGATTTCTTGTGCCTCCCGCAATTGAGCAAATAAATTTGGGGGAAAATGAGGTGTGTTGGGAAATTTTTTTGGCAAAATCAAATGAAATGGTAAAAAGCCCTTTTTACCCATATTTATTCACTTTTTACTATTTTTTATTGATTTTTTATATTATTTTTATTGCTTTGCTTATAAAACCTAATGCCTAATAGCCTTGTGAGTATGTTTTTCCGCAGGTATATCAAGTTTGAATTCCAAACGAAGGAGTATGGGTGTTTTTTTCTTTTTGTCGCATGTACGACTACTTTTTAGGGTTTTTAGAAAAACCTCGAGCTCAGTCTTCGTTCGTTCTCGCACTCAAAAATATATGAGAACGTAACCGAGTATACTTTTTCTCGTCTTTTCATACTCATATGGTAACATGAAAATGACAAACCTAAAGGAGTATCCTTTAATCTCTTTTCATGCTCCATAAAAACAAAAATATTGTCGAGTGATCTTGTTCTCTTCAGGCTTGTTCGACGGGCGATAGTTTATCACTTTTTTGGTCTCATTGAACATATTTATGAAAAAGGAACTGGGAGAGTTCTCTTTAAGTGTTTTTCAGACTCTTAAAACATGAAAAACTCCCGAGTTTTCCTTGGACTCGTTAAACAAACATCGAAAGACCCGCAATGGGACCGAAAACTCCTTCCTAGGGTTCGTTAAATATAATCTGAGGGACTCATCCAAAGGATGAGCTTACATCAACAAGCATATGTTATCCTCCTCAAGCTTGCATAAAAATAAAGAGGTACTTGCCAGAAATGGTGGGGGGGATTTTGGGAAAGGGATGTGTTTCCGTATTCGTATTAATGGCAGTAAGATTCGCTCTTGAACATGACACCTCCTATTTGTCATTTGAATCCAGGTTGGGAAATCCATTTGTCTCTCGTTCAACTTGTTACAAGTTCATATCTTGGGTGGTCTTTGAGTCAGTGCTGCCAAGTCCTTGGTCGTGTCATTCATATGTTCAAGAGAATTTAACACGAGCCCTCTATTGAGTCGGTCATCTGTAGTTGTCCATTCTTACTATGTCGGCCTTCCCTGTGTCCATTTCGACTCGTATTCATACTTCATCTCATCCTCAAAATCTGTTACTTATTTTGTGTCATTGATGGGGGATACATTAAGGCCCTCCTGTGACGAGTCTTGTTCCGTTGGCTCCAACTCATTATTTGGAAATGAGACTTAGAAATCATTTAGTACCTTGGAACCTGCATGCCTTAATGGAAGGTCTCTTCACTTTCGACAGGGGTTTCACATCATTGATCCCTGATCGAGATATTTTGTCGAGTGCTCGACTTCATCTCATTCATTCGCATTCGTTCGAATTGTACTTTGGTACCTTGGGAGTCATTGACATCAATGGTGATTTCCCTCGCACTTGTTAATGGTTTTCATCAATGACCGGTAATCAAGTGGTTTCTACCATGTTCGACTTCAACACATGTAATCACATGGCTAGATTCGTACTTTCAGGTGACGGGATTGAAGACCCTGGGTCTCATCTTTTTTATCCAGGCTATGATGGAGTATGTATGATTTGTGTCGGTGCATAGATCCACTTTGTATGTCATGTGGCTATGTCGTCTTAATTCAAGTCTTCTCACATAGATGTATTCCTGGTGGCTATGTAGCATTTTTGACAACATGGATCCATGGTGTATAATTGGTGGCCATGACTCATGTTTGTGATTCCATTCATTTGTGATATAAGCCTAGGAATGCCTACCTCAGATCTGGTATTATATTCAACAAATGTTTGATTGTTTACAGGTTTCTGATTAGGTGCGCTCCTAGTTTCTGACACACACACGCAGTTTACAAAGTATTTCAGCTGTCAAAAATTCCAACCTCATACTTTGGGAGGCATTTTGTTACACATGATTTTGGTCACTCAGGTGATGTCTCTACAAGTGATGTGTTCAGGCTCCCACAAGGACTTTTTGCGTGAGAAAAGTAACTATTGTATTCTTCCAAAAAACACATTTTTAAGATGAGTTCGCAGGTTTCCTATGTTACAGGGTGTGAGAATCCATCATTCTCGTAGACCACTCACACTTAGGGTGTGAACTATTTGCAGTATGCTCCATAGATAGGGTGAGAACCTATTTTTAAGCTTGGAAAGGAGAAGAGGCCACGAAGGTTCTAGAAGGGGTCTTCTAGAAAATGAGTTGGCATTTGCATGGTTGGCATCCTACTGACTTCTCAGATTTGGTGGGATCATCCTCATCCATGTAACCATCCCTCCTTCTCCTATATATTGAAAGGGTTTTCATGGAAAAGGTTAAGAAAGATTGAATGAAGAATTGGTGAAAGAATTGTGTGAAGAACCCTACTTGGATNGGATAGAAGCTTGAAGACTCTATTTGGTCTATCAAGAGGAATTGGATCTTCGTCATGCAAGTACAGAGCAAGTGTGTGTGTTGGAACCAAAGGTCACTGAAAGGAAGCTTGCAACATCCAGGTGATCAGGTTGTATCTTCTACTTTCATTTAATATAATACAACAGCATGTCCCTTTCCCATAAAATCACTCTTATTTTATAGCATAACTCCTTGATCATGTGCATAAGTTGACATTGAATATATTTTGCTATCTTCACTTTGGTTGGTTTGTGTTGTCTTGGACTTGACGTCACAAGAGCACTGGAGCGAAGCAGGAACAACAGAGACTTAAGGAAGCGATATAAAGGTATGTCACTCATTCCTTCTTATCAGTAGATTCAATGACTACAACTTAGCGAAAGAGTCGTGTCTTGTCCTATTTTGTTCTAGATGTAGGTGGATCTAGGGAGATCTGTTAGTGTCTGCACCTACTGATTTGTCTGATAACAACAACTGATTACCCCTGAACAATAGTCCATTCTGAATCATATATTCATTCCATTGGCTTCTATCTCTGAGAATTGGATTCTCACATGCTTCATAGGCTTCCTTGAAATCTGCATCACCTCTGTACATTTCCTTGAGGTTATCAAAACCTAAGGTCTTTACTCTGAACTCCTGCAGAATCAAACATTTCCTGCTAAAAGCATCAACAACTTTGTTAGCATTTCCATAAATATGCTTTATAAAAAAAGTAAAATTATGCATGTATTAAACCCATTTTGCATGCTTCTGGTTCAGTTTCTCCCATCGAGTTATGAATTGTAAATAATGGTTATCGCTATACAAGACAAACTCCTTTGGAACCAAGTAATGTCTCCATTTTTTCAACGCTTGTATGACTGCTTAAAACTCCTTGTCATACGTTGAATATTTTAGCTTAGCCTCATTCAGTTTCTCACTAAAGTATGCAATCGGTCGGTTGTCTTGGCTTAAGACCGCTCCAATTTCGAATCCACTAGCGTCACATCTCACTTGGAATGTCTTGCTGAAATCTGGTAGAACCAAAATTGGCTGTCCAATTATCTTTTCCTTCAGCAACTTGAAACTCTTCTCCACTTCCTCTATCAAATTAAAATATTTGTGTCTTTTCTTGACTATGTCCATTATCGGTGCACATATTCCACTGAAATTCCTGATGAATTTTCTGTAAAAACTAGACAATCCATGGAAGCTTCAAACTTCAACGATACTCTTCAGCGATGGAAAATCCTTGATTGCTTTTACCTTCTTCGGATCCATCTTCAATTCGTTTGAAGATATTACAAAACCCAAACAAATGAGTTCTATCTTCATAAAAGACGACTTCTTCAAATTGATCAGCAATTTCTCTTGTTATAATCTCCTGATCACTGCAGCTAAATGTTCTATATGTTCCCCTTCAGTCTTACTGAAGATTGGTATATCATCAAGATATACAATTACAAATTTTCCTATGAAATATTTTAAGACTTCGTTCATTAGCCTCATAAAAGTATTGGGCGCATTTGTCAAACCAAATGGCATGAAAATCCATTCATACAGCCCTTCATTCCTCTTGAATGTTGTCTTCCACTCATCACCTTCCCTCATTCTATTCCGATGATACCCTCTTTTCAAATAAATCTTTGAAAAAAAAATTGCTCCACTCAAGCAATCCATCAAGTCATCCATCCTCGGTAAAGAAAATATGTACCTGATGGTGATTTTGTTTATAGCTCTCGAGTCTGTACACATTCTCCAGCCACCATATTTATTTGAGCTTAACACTGTAGGTACAACGCATGGACTCAAGCTTTCTCTAACCAATCCTTTGTCCATCAAATCCTGGACTTTCTTCTTAACTTATTCATTCTCCTGTGTCGTCAATATGTACGCTTCTTTGTTTGGTAAACTCACTTCAGGTATAGGATAAATATGATGAATTATGCTCCTGATGGGCGGCAATGAACAAGGTAATTCGTCCACCACTATATTAGAAAACTCCTCTAGAATTTCCTGAATTTCTTCTGGTAGATCATCTATCTTGGTACTAGTCATAATGACTCTAGGCTTTCTTACCACAGCAAACTGCATGTCTTCTTCTTTCTTGACTTCATCAAGAAGTTCCTTCCCAGTCATGAGAAGTATAGTATTGTTGGCTTCTGGTTTCACCTCTGTATCCTTAATCGATAGAAACATATGCATTCTAACATTATTCTCCAAGGTGTAAGTGTTCTTTCTCCCATCATGAACAACATTTATGTCATATTGGCATGGTCTCCCCAACAAAAGATGGTAGACATCCATGGTAATAACATCACACAGGATCTCATCATTATATCCCCCTATCTTAAATTCAACTACACATTGTTTAGTGAGAGTTACCTGATGTCCCTTTTGCAACCATGAGACTTTGTATGGGCTCGGATGTGCAATAGTCTCCAATTCTAGCTTCTCCACCATTTCTGTGGATACTAGATTATCTATGCTCCCACTGTCCACTATCACCTTGCATACCCTGTATTTGGTTTTGCAAGCAGTTCTAAAAAAATGTTTCTTTGGACTGGATTCTCTATCTTTTTCTCTGGCTTCAAGAAAATTTTCCTCATCATTAAGGATCTTCCACCTTATTCATCTTCTGCCTCAATATTTCACTTATGTGCTTCTGAAATGTGAGCTTCGCCTCCATCCCTTTTTCTGTCAGGACATTCGAAGGATTTATGTTCGATCCTTCCACAGGAAAAACATTTTAACTCACCTCCTCCACCTCTTCCTCTTCCTCTATCTCATGGAAAAGTATTTCTATCAACATATTGTCCTCCCTGTGAACTTCCTCCTTCTTTAGGGTGAGTATGAGGTTTCGTTTCTCCCTCCTTCGGCTTCTGAATTTTGTCTTGAGAAATTTCTTTGCCTCTTCTCTGACTTCGACCTCGACCTCTTTGACCTTGCTTTCAGGCTAATATAACACACACAATGTGTGTTATATTATATAACACACACAGTGTGTTATATATTATATAACACACTATGTGTGTTATATATTATATAACACACTATGTGTGTTATATTATATAACACACCGTGTCTTATATAATATAACACACAGTGTGTGTTATATTATATAACACACTGTGTGTGTTATATATTATATAACACAATGTGTGTGTTATATTATATAACACACTGTGTGTGTTATATATT
>SNQJ01S0134597.1:14543-25623 GCA_010110895.2 Picea sitchensis
TGGGATACCACTACCAACAAAGCTTTTGAAGCTTTGAAACTGTCCTTGACACGTACCCCACTACTCTCCCCTCTTGATTACAGTCAGGATTATTTCCTTTATCTCGCAGCCTCGGACTATACCATCGCTATGGTTCTCGTCCAGGAGGATGATTATCATGACGGACATGTCATTTATTACTTGAGTCAAAGTCTCATGACTACCGAAACCAAATATTTACATGTTGAACAACTGGCCTTGGCAGGCATCCAAGTTGTTCAACATTTTCGACACTATATCCTCTCTCACAAGACTACGGTAATTTCTAACTGCAACCTTATGCAACACATTCTTACATGCCAATTGATAGAGGGAAAATATTCCAAATGGATCGTAATACTCCAAGAGTTTGACTTAGAATTCGAACGCACTAAGTCCAAGAAATCCTAGTGCCAAGTTGAAGCAATAAACAAGGTCCTCATTACCATGCTTCGACGAATGATAGGGATTCACAAAACAAGTTGGCACACAATGTTGTTTTCAGCATTGTGGGCTTACCGGACATCCGTTAAGTCTGCTACTGGGTTTTCACCATTCCAGTTAGTTTATGGTCTAGAATCCAACTTGTCGATTGAATGTGAGATACCCTCCCTAAAACTAGCCATCAAACTTCTCCCAAACACTTCTGCTGAAGAAGAACGTCTATTGTATCTCATGCAATTAGACGAAACCCATCACGATGCCACCCTAGTTATAGAATCCCAAAAGAAACATGTCAAAGCCCAATACGACAAACATGTCAGGCCACACGTTTTCTCCGAAGATGATCTGGTTCTCCTTTACGAACAAGATCGGGATATGCTAGGATCCGGGAAATTTGAAGCTATGTGGCGAGGTCCTTATATTGTCAGAAGAGTTTTGGAGAAAGGAGCTTACGAGTTGGTAGACTACAATGGTATCCCTTTGAGTGAACCCATAAATGGGTTGTACTTAAAGAAGTACTATGCCTAAGATCACCTGTGCATAAGTGCTTGTATTTTATTGTATCATACTTTTTGTGTGTTATTGTAGTATGCTTTTTTGTTATTTGGTCTCTGCCCCCGACCACTTATGTTACATTGTGCTTGGTTTCCAGATGTCGGAGTCTTCGCTAACCCACATTGGCTTCGCCGATGGTGCTAGCCATAGTACTCAGAACCTTGCTTCTGCTGCATGGGAAATTTACGCTCCTACAAATGAACTTATCAGTTTTCAAGGTGTGTGCCTTGGTCGTGCGACCAATAAGATTGCAGAATATAGCGTCGTCATTGAATTTTTGATTGATGCTATTTCACTTGGTATTTGTCACCTGGTTATACGACTTGATTCGCAACTAGTAGTACTACAACTAAGTAATGTCTATGTTATTCGAAGTCGTACTTTATTACATGTATATTTACGAATTCTCCTCTTGGAACGTTATTTTGATTATATTGAGTGTCAGCACATTCCTAGATTTCTAAACACATTGACTGATACTTTAGCTAACTATGTTAGATAGACATTTGGGAAATTTATAAACCAATCACACATTACATGTATAACACAACACAAGATAAGCCAGTAGAAGTCGTATATATGTATATAATGATCAAAAGTGTTTACAAAAAGTTTTTGTCCAAAGACCAAAATCTCAAAAATACAAAGCCCGTGGCTTCTACAAAATAACGTCACGGATGCTGCTCACGATAACACACAACTACTCGAGCTACCCTACGAAGAAGTCAACTGATAGACTTGGACACGCCCACAGTATGGTGCTGGTAACGTCTAGGGATCTCCCCAATAGCCATATTCAGGATGTCAGCGGTCAACCCCTCCAAGTTTTTCTCCACTGCCTTGTAGTCTTCGACATCCCATCTCGCCACTGGAGTCACCTCTCCTCGCCGTTGAATAGGAGACGTTCCTGGAGGTCAATATGGCCCCACATCTGTGTCATCAAATAGATATTTTTTGATCAGTTCTTGGATAAACAAAAAAACATTTCATATGATAAAAATTACAAAAACATTTAAAAAGAAAAAAATATGTACTTCTTACCTAGATCACCCCACTGAGCATCCTTAGGCAGGGCCAAATCCGGATCCCCTCGGAAATCCAAACCAACATATGCGTAGTCGTCAATCATCAGCATCTGGGGCCTTAACCAGTCAAAAAATGAATCATTGTACTTGATTATAGGCCTAGCTACGTGTCGGGCCATGAGGTTGCACCACCTCATCATCCTCGGATCCCATGGGGCTGGTAAACCCCAATCAACCTGTAATCGCAACAGTGGGACTCTCTCAAGGAAGAAGGACACCAAAAGTGATCTGTACCCAAACTGCTTCAAGTTACCCCTTTTGCACTTCATCAATTGCCTCTTCATACTGCGGAGAACTGCATCCGACTAGTTGAATACCCAAGGCTCTATGCACTCTATGGTGTATTGGAAGTAGCTCTGGAGAGCCATGTGTGGAGATGCGCTCCCAGCCATCCATTCTATAGTGAACAAGATGGTTAGCAGGGTCAAGTATTGGACCCCCCAAATAGAAACCTTACCCTTGCTTCTTTCTGCCTCAGGAACACAATACTGGTGACAATACTCACTCATAGGGAGTCTACCGCCTCGACCACTGGTCAAGCTAGCATGGTATCCACGCCGTGATAACCCTATTAGAAAATAGATATCCTCGATATCTAGGGTCAGCGTATGGACTCCCACGTGAAATAATTGTTGGTCCACATCCCACATGTGGACTAGGTATTCCAACAATCTGAGTTGGGCTCTCATGCCCGGAATCCTGAAGAATTTCAATAGCCCACAGTCCCGGAGGGCAATGACTATACCCAGGTCATTCCCGACAATAGAAACATCTTCCTCATGTTCTCTTTCTTGCCACTCCAACATTGTGATGGTCAAACACCTGCACAAGAGCCATGAGAGAAGAGTCAACAACTTTTTTCAAACTTTTGCATAATTTTTATTGAGCATTTGTTAACTTTAAAATCCATGTTTCAGCACTCACAGGTGAGCCTTTGGCATAGTGCGAGATTCTCACAGGTTCTCTAAAGGCCACCTGCAAGAATCCTAGATTCTTGCAGGTCCTGCAAAGCCCGCCTGTGAGAATGCTCAAACGCATGGTGTGACCCTAAAATGGATTTAAAACCCTTAAAATTGCCAATAAAAACTAAAACTAAACCATGAAAAGATAAAGGATCAAGAGCTTACCTCGTTTGCTGAAACGGTTCGCCAAATGATTGCTTGTGCCTCTCGCAATCGAGCAAAGAAATTTGGGGGAAAATGAGGTGTGTTGGGCAAAGTTTTTGGCAAAATCACAATGAAATGGTAAAAATCCCTTTTTACCCATATTTATTCACTTTTTACTATTTTTTATTGGTTTTTTATATTATTTTTATTGCTTTGCTTATAAAACCTAATGCCTAATAGCCTTGTGAGTATGGTTTTCCACAGGTATAGAAACTTTGAAGTCCACACGAAGGAGTACAAGTGTTTTTTCTTTTTATCGCATGTACGACTACTTTTTAGGGTTTTTAGAAAAACCTTGAGCTCAGTCTTCGTTCGTTCTCACACTCTAAAATATATGAGAATGTAACCGAGTATACTTTTTCTTGTCTTTTCGTACTCGTATGGTAACACGAAAGCAATGAACCTTAAGGAGTATCCTTTAAGTTCTTTTCACGCTCCATAAAAATGAAAATATTGCTGAGCGATCTTGTTCTCTTCACGCTCATTAAAGTATCTGAAGAAAACATTTAACGAGCGATAGTTTATCACTTTTTCGGTCTCGTCGAACTTATTTACGAAAAATGAACTGGGAGAGTTATCTTTAAGTGTTTTTCAGACTCTCAAAACATGAAAAACTCCTGAGTTTTCTATCCTTGGACTTGTTAAACAAACATCGAAAGACCCACAATGGGACTGAACCACTCCTTCATAGGGTTCGTTAAATATACTTCGGGGGACTCATCCGAAGGGTGAGATTACATCAACAAGCATATGTTATCCTCCTCAACCATGCGTAAAAATAAAGAGGTACTCGCAAGAAATGGTGGGGGAAATTTTGGGAAAGGGATGTGTTTTCCTATTCATATTAATGGCAGTAAGTGTCGCTCTTGAACATGACACCCCCTATTCATCATTTGAATCCGGGTTGGGAAATCCATTTGTCTCTCGTTCGACTTGTTACAAGGTCATATCTTGGGTCGTCTTTGAGTCAGTGCTGCCAAGTCCTTGGTCATGTCATTCATATGTTCAAGAGAATTTCACACGAGCCCTCTATTGAGTCGGCCATCTGCAGTTGTCCATTCTTACTATGTCGGCCTTCCCTGTGTCCGTTTCAACTCGTATTCATACTTCGTCTCATCCTCAAAATCTGTTACTTATTTCATGTCATTGATGGGGGATACATCAAGGCCCTCCTGTGACGAGTTTTGTTTCGTCGACTCCAAATCAATATCTAGAAATGAGACTTAGAAATCATTTAGTACCTTGGAACCTGGATGCCTTAATGGTAGGTCTCTTCGCTTTCGACATGGGTTTCACATCATTGATCCCTGAGCGATAGATTCCGCTGAGTGCTCAACTTCATCTCATTCATTCGCATTCATTTGGATTGTACTTCGATACCTTAGGAGTCATTGACATCAATGGTTATTTCCCTCACACTTGTTAATGGTTTTCATCAATGACCGGTAATCAAGTGGTTTCTACCATGTTCGACTTCAGCACATGTAATCACATGGCTAGATTCGTACTTTCAGGTGATGGGATTGAAGACCCTGGGTCTCATGTTTTTTATCCAGGTTGCTATGGAGTATGCATGATTTGTGTCAGCACATAGATCCACTTTCTATGTCGCGTGGCTATGTTGTCTTAATTCAAGTCTTCTCACATAGATCCACAATGTATTCCTGGTGGCTATGTAGCATTTTGAAGGCATGGATCCACGGTGTATAATTGGTGGCCATGAATTACGTTTGTGATTCCATCCATTTGTGATTTGAGCATGGGAATGCCTACCTCAGAACTAGTATTATATTTTGCAGATGCTTGGTTGTTTACATGTTTTCGAATAGGTGCGCTCCTTGTTTCTGACACACACACACAGTTTACAAAGTATTTCGGCTGTCACAGATTATAACCTCATACTTTGGGGGGAATTCAGTTACACATGATTTTGGTCACTCTGGTGATGTCTCTACAAGTGATGTGTTCAGGCTCCCACAATGACTTTTTGCCTGAGAAAAGTGACTATTGTCTTCTTCCAAAAAACACATTTTTAAGATGAGTTCGTAGGCTGCCTATGTTACAGGGTGCAAGAATCCCTCATTCTCACAGGCCACCCACACTTAGGGTGCGAATTGTTCGTAGTCTTCTCCATAGATAGGGTGCGAACCTATTTTTAAGCTTGAAAAGGAGAAGAGGTCACGAAGGTTTTAGAAGGGGATCTTCTAGAAAATGATTTGGCATTCACATGGTTGGCATCCTACTGACTTTTCAGATTTGGTGGGATCATCCTCATCCATGTAGCCATCCCTCGTTCTCCTATATATTGAAAGGTTTCTGATGGAAAAGGTTAAGCAAGATTGAATGAAGAATTGGTGAAAGAATTGTGTGAAGAACCCTGCTTGGAAAGAAGCTTGAAGACTCTGTTTGGTCTATCAAGAGGTATTGGATCTTCTTCATGCAAGTGCAGAGCAAGTGTGTGTGTTGGAACAAAGGGTTGAAAGGAAGATTGCAACATCAAGGAGATCGGGTTGTATCTTCTACTTTCATTTAATATAATACAACGACATGTCCCTTTCCCATAAAATCACTCTTATTTTATTATGTAACTCCTTGATCATATGCATAGGTTGACATTGAATATACTTTCCTATATTCAGTTTGGTTGGTTTGTGTTGTCTCGGACCTGACTTCTTAAGAGCACTGGAATGAAGTGGGAACAACAGAGACCTAAGGAAGTGATATAAAGGTATGTCACTCATTCGTTCTTATTAGTAGATTCAACGACTACAACTTAGGGAAAGAGTTGTGTCATGTCCTGTTTTGTTCTAGATCCAGGTGGATCTAGGGAGATCTGTTAGTGTCCACACCTACCGATTTGTCCGATAACATTGATCAAACTCTATGTTGGTCAGGAAGGACCCCTAGTCTTTCTCCTGAAAGCATGGAACCGCCTCCTAGAAGGCGTGGGTTTTTATACCACTGGTTCGCCAGAGTCAGTGCGTGTTAATTTTAGTGACATGAAGAATCCCACAAGGGATGAACCTGTGCATAATAATGGTACAACCAAAGTTCTTGAGGATACCAACCAAGGGACCCTTTCCCAAGGGGATTCTTTTTCTTTTCCTTTATTTGGAAATGTTGGTGCCTCCTTGATGGCCACTTTGAACATTAATGTGTTGAATATAGGACTATCGGTTTGGTTGTGGACCACTCCAAATGTCCTAAATGCTCTTGATGCTTCTCAGACAAGCACCTTATGTCAGGGGCATTGTACAGATTTTGATCATTCACCTTTTGCATTCGCATATTTTGCTTCTCCTCCTCCTACCTCTTCTGGAAAAATTATTCTACTACTAACCAGAAGTCTAAAAGGAATAGGAAGAGGAAGAGTAAGAAAAAGAAGTCACCAACCTCTATGAGTCATGTTGGAGAACTGTCACCAGTCACTGCTAGTCATATTGGCATCGAGTCATCGACCTCTGTGAGTCATGTTGGAGTCTTGTCACCAACCTATGCTAGTCACGTTGGAGACATGCAACCAACCTATGCTAGTCATGTTGGGGGAAACCCATTAGTCACTGCAAGTCATGTTGTGGGCACTAATACTATTGAGAAGCCTAAACGTATAGGATGTAAGCCCAAGTTCCCTTGTAAGATTTGAAAAGGAGATCACATTACTCAATTTTGTGCCCTGCTATTGTTGTGACACAAGAAGCATCGTACTTTTCCGACAACCCTTCTAGTTCTAAGTCTTCTTTGGTTTCCAAGCATTATAATCAATCTTTGGTTGACAAAGAGGTCATGTTGATGCAATCTTCAACCAAAACCACTCTTGTTTCGGGGGGTGATGCATCTCTTTACCATGTTGTCTCACATCCTATTCAACCAGTGGTTGAGGAAGTGGTCGTGTCGATGCAATCTTTGGCCAATCCCACTCTTCTCTTGGAGAGTGACAACTCTAAAGGAGTGGTCTCATCAATGCAATCTTTGGCTGATCCCACTCCTCTTTCGGGGAGTGATGTGTCTTTTGACCGTATCCTTAGCATTTTCAGTTCAATACCTTTTGAGAAAGGGGGCACTCCACTCTCTTCTAGTACGCTCCCTCCAAGTCCTAGTATGGTTTCTTTTGATTAAAATGATATTATAGAGCCTCGTCTTCCTTCTTCTGCACCCTTCCAGATAATGGTTGTAATTAATAAATTAGGCATTTACCAAACTATTGTGGATGAAGGATCCTCTACAAGTCTTTTATAATCCCCAACTTGGAAAGCTTTGGGTTCTCCTAATATTGTGTTAGATACCAGTGTTTTGTTGGATTTCAATAGAATACCTAGCGAATTTCTAGGGGTTCTTCCTCAGTTTCCTATCACGATAGGTGGGAAGACAGTCCTAGTTGATCTGTTAAGGGTTTCAGACCCTTTAGAATTTAATTTCTTCTTGGGTGTGATTATGTGTATGCAATGAATTTTGTGGTGTTTTCGCTCTTTCGTGTGATGCATTTCCCTCAAAATGGAAGCATTGTGATCAAAATCTGGACTAGGGCTAAAAAATTAGCCCAAAAATCAAAGTGCTCGAAATCACATCAAAACAGACATGTGTGTAGGCCTTGTCTTCACGAACCCAAGACAACTCAAACGGGTTCAAACAAACATCGGATGAGTGAGATATCACATTCTATTAATTTTTCCAAATGTGCAAAATTTTGTTGATTGTACAGTCCGTACAGGCTGACGTGGCAGGTGACGTGTCAATGATAAGTTGGAAAGTGCTAATGTGGCAAGTACTGAGTTGGTAGTAGAGTGGTAGACATGTGGGTGAATGAATTTTGGACATGTGGCATCTTTTTTGGAAAATTGTGTGGTGCCACGTGGCACCTTGGTATATGGTAAAATTTATGTGGAGTCAGTGGGGGTCGAACTCTGGACCTCCCGCACATGGCAAGTGTTTTGGAAAAGGCCGCCCAATTGGCATGCCAACACATTGTTTCATACCATATAACATTTCCATTTTTATTTAAGTTTGTGTATGGTATAGTTGGGGGCGGGTCTGGGCTGGGGCTTAGCCCCAGCCCCCGTTCATATGTGCTCAACCATACGACCTTGCCACATGATTTTAAGTGGGAGTATAAAACATTTAAAATGGTTCTGATCCATGCGCTGACACTTGTCACTACCTCAAACACTCTTGCAAACAAATCTCCCCATCACGCGACACTTGGTATATGTCTAACTGTTGCAATGGGTGCCCACAATTGTGCGAGATGTGGTCACATGGAACCATGTGTCCAACACCTTCACGGTTTGAAATTTGTGGAAGATGGAACGCATGCTGGGTTTAGGAATGGGAAAATCCCAGAAGCCAGGTTACTCACACAAGAGGTGTGATTTGGCAAACCAGATACAAAAAGGTTGAAGGAGAAAACTTGCAAGAGGTCTGTCTTCTTCGTTTTTGGCCAAACCAGGTGCCAAAAAATCCCAGGTAGGGGTTTTTGGATGTTATTAAGCCATTTGTGTAGGTTGCAAAGGAATTTGGAGAATTATATTGTAGGTTTTTCTACAGGGAAGCTCAGAGAAGATCAAGGCCACCAGTAGAAGAGGTCATGCCCATATGAGCCATGGTTTTTTTCCAGAGATCTAATAGTCATTTTTGGAGTTTTTATGTATTCTAAACCCATTGGTACAATCAGTAAATCCATTGGAGTTGAGAATCATCTTGTAAAATAAATTATACAAACTAATCCCAGAGAGCCTAGTCCATTAATGGAGGCTCAAGGAGATGTAGCCCAGTTGGGGGTGAACTCCTTTATCATTTTTTTGTTGTTGTGAGATTGTTGGTTATTATTTGCTACAATTTATGTTTTTTTTTGTACTCTTTAAACAACATATTTAAACTTTAAAAAAAACTCACACATAAACACCTAAAAGGAGCCTAAACTTGACACATAAATCCTCTTGCACAACTAAGACATTGAGCAAGGTCCTAAAGTTTATTTTAATGGAGTAGAGGGTGATTGCATAGCAAAACAAGTTAGCCCCCTATTTTCAGATTAGGTGGTATCAGAGAATAGTTTTGCTCATGTGATTCCCATTGATAGCTAGAGATTTAGCTGTTGGTATTATTGTGCAAGTTTTGTGTTGAAGTTTGATACCTTGCAAGGATGGAGGAAGCTTAAAATAGTGAGAGTTCTCATATATTTTCATTAGCCAAGTTCTTTGACAAAGAGAGGTTGAAGGAGCTTGTAACCATGAGAAATATGGTGCAAGAGATGTGGGAAGATAGGAAGGAGAGCATTGTCCTTCAAGGGCAGTTGATGGCCATGAAGGAGGAGAAGCAACAACTTCTTGAAAAGTTGCATGAGATGGAGACTCGGCTCCATGAGGAAAAGGAAACCCTTACCAAGTACATGCATGAACATGAGGTATGTAATGCTAGTTTTTCTTCAAATTCCTCTCAAGCGGAATGCTTTGGTGTTTTTGAAAAACATACTAGAGGAATAGGGTCCAAGTTATTGTTAAAACTGGGTTATGAAGGTAGATTGTTAGGAAAACAAGAACAAGGTATTGTTGAGCTTATTGTTGTTGAGGAGAGGCCCATGTATTTGGGTCTTGGATATGAGTAGGAAGATGAAGCATATTCCAAAGTTGAGGAGACAAGGGAAACAATTCCAAGAACAACTTTTGTTGCAAGTTCAATCCCTCAATCATGCAAAGTGTGTGTTCAAGATGAATGCAAATGTGTGAAACAAGAGAGTTGTGATAGCCATGAGGACAAGAACATTGTTGTTGGTATTCAAAAGAGAGCTAGTAACTTTTCAAATTCACCTCCTCAAGAAGGCGACAAAGGTGAATGTTCAAGGTATACTTCTGCATATTCCAAAGTTGAGGAGACAAGGGAAATAGTTCCAAGAATAACTTTTGTTGCGAGTTCAATCCCTCAAGCATGCAAAGTGTGTGTTCAAGATGAATGAAAATGTGTGAAACAAGAGAGTTGTGATAACCATGAGGACAAGAACATTGTTGTTGGTCTTCAAAATAGAGCTAGTAACTCTTCAAATACACCTCCTCAAGAAGGCGATAAAGGTGAATGTTGAAGGTATACTTTTTCCTGTAATTCAGTTGATTTTGATTATGTTGAGCATGGTAAATTTTCATGTAAGAATGGGAGAAAAAGTCCATGTACATATTGTGGTTTAGATAACCATCATGTTTCAAGATGTTAGAAAAGATTGGCCACATTCAGGAAACTTTCCAAGCAAAGGCAACTTGAAGGGAAGATGCAAAAGATTTGCACTCACTACCAGAAGAGGGGTCATATCATTGACCAATGTTGGACATTGCATCCAACCACTCATCCACAACACATGAAGCATATGGATAAAGAGACTGGCAAGAATGGAAGAGGATATTCCATCATCGATATGAGTCAAGATGATGCACAGGAAGAGGATTTTCAGCAAGAAAAGTCACCATTGAATTGGCTTGGTAAGAAATGGTTAGATTTCTTAAACAAGTAAGGCTTTCATTTCTCTGCTTGTAGATGCACATTTCAGCCTTATGTATGCATTTTTGTTGAAAGTATGACAAGTTGCAGCATCTTATCACAACTTGTGTGATGCAAGATTGCATGTGAATGCGATTCTATTGAAGGCATTCTTGTTGTTGCACAACTTCGTCGGGAGGGTGTAAAGATGGGTATGATACTCACTTATTGCAGCCATATATCTTTTCATTTCATCTCTTATGTACCCACATGTTTTTGGGTTTATGTACTTATGTTTGTACTTCAAGGAGATTTGAAGAGATATGCACATGCATGTGATTTTGTTTGTGT
>SNQJ01S0134603.1:8727-25622 GCA_010110895.2 Picea sitchensis
AGTCAAGTTAACAACTTAAGTTGAGTGTCCCTAGTGAGAGGGGTGCCCCCCTTCTTCATTAACTTAGGGAAAAGTAAAAATTAAAGATGGAGGAGACCTCAAACCCTGAGTGCGGCCCCCTTAGAGCCTAGTCAAAGTTCCCCCTGCCCCCCAAGATGGAGGAGGCCTCACAACTCACCCCTCAAACCCTAAAAGTGTGCCCCCTTGGACTGGATCTCTGTCTCTTGGATGGGTGACACTTGTAACTCATCCAAGAGAGGTTTCTCCTCTTTCACTCCTTTAAAAGGAAACCTCCTCTCCTCATTTTGACATCAAGTTTTGACAGCAACTCTATTATGCCAAAATTTCTCCCTCTCTTTCATTCTCTCCCATTTTTTCTCATATAATCTTGCTGCAATATTGCAACCATTCTTTTGAACAATAAAGTGAAGCTTTGGAGGATCTCTTGGTGTTCTTTTGGTGTACTCTTGGTGCTCTTTGGTTGCTCTTGTGTGGTGTTTTTATTTGGGTGAGGTAATATTGTAAATTTTTGTTCATTTTTGCTCACATTGTTTTACTTGAAGAACCCTAAGCAAAGTATTTTGCTAGGGATAAATCTGTAGTAGTATTGTTATAAGTTTACGTGATTTGTTTTTACTAGTGTTTGCAAAGTATTTTGTAGGCCTTTTAAAAGATCTCACCTTCTTGCTTCATTGTGTAGCAAGGGTTCACAGATTTACAAGTTACCAAAGCTTGGAGGAGTGGACTCCAAAGACTTCATTTTACTTCACATAATTTTCTGATTTAATTTTCAGCTTCTAATACTTATTTTCTGCATAAATAATCATCTAAATCTTGCTCTCAAATCATTTTCCAAGTTCAGTTTTTGTATATAAAAATTTATGTTTATATACTAACCAAAAACTAACTTGTTTAGCTGATTTTTAGCATTTTCCAGCAAGCTTTTTTTGTTGTTTTATGCAGGTTTCACCAGTAAAAGGGGAGGTGCTGCCCAAATTTGGCCACTAAAGGCTCAAGAAAACATATACAAGCTTTGGTGCAAAACCCCTTTCCTTTTCTTGCTTTATAAGTCATTGTAAGCAGCCCAAGAGAGTCTCTTGGGCTTGCATTCTCTAATTTCTTTCAAAGTTTATAATCTGTAAATTAGTTTTAGAATTCTTGCCCACACCTTGCATGTGATTGGCTTTGCCATCCTTGCAAAATCGTGTTGGCTAGTTTAGATTTAATTTTCTGATTTTTGCTTAATTTATTTGCCCACCTTGGTCACAACATTGGTTGGATTTGTCCTCCATCTTGTGCCATAGTTGTGACGCCTGTAAAGTTGTTTAATTTTTACCCACCTTTGTCACAAAATTTGTAGGCTTTGTCCTCCACATTGTGCCAAAGTTGTGTGGCTAAGTTTGTTCATTGTTATTTATTTTTAAGCAATTTATTTATTGTTTGCCCACACCTTGCATGTGAGTGGCTTTGCCACCCTTGCAAAATCGTGTCGGCTAGTGCTTAAAGTTTCATTTTTGCAAAGTAAATAAAATTTACTCTGCCTTTGCCCCGTATTCCCTCCCCTTGCCACTTTGTGGATCTTGGGTAATAAGAAAGGGAAAAGGATTGAGTGGTTAGTTTAATTAGGCACGCATTTTCCATTATTATTTGGTCACTAAAATAAGGTGACTTGTGGAGGCTAGAAGGGGTTGAAGTCGGGGATGGTTTCACGGCACTAAGTGTCCTCCTTGTTGAGCGCCCAAGCACTTTGGACTTGACCTGTGAAGCTAGGGGAGAACCTTGTTGTTCTCTTGTTGAGCACCCAACATTTCCTCTTGGCTAAGAGATAAGGACTTGGGGTAGTCACATAGCCTAGGTTTGGAATAATTCACATCTAATTCCCCCCTAAGTCAAAGAGAGACCTAAAAATCTACTAAAAGCAACCTACACATTTGCACAACATTTACATTTCATTGCAATTTCCATTTCAGCAATTTATTCTCAACTATTCATATTCCATTTATTTTTTGTAAGTTATTCACATTATTCTTTATTTCTTATTCAAGCATTCTTTAATTCTTTGGAAAGTAATTGTTTATATGTAAAGTTATTTTGTGAATCATTGTGTGGATAAATTTATTCTTTTATTTCAAGTTGTAGAGATACATTTTTTGTGAATATTTGTTCAATGAGTGGAATTTAATAATCTTTAGGCACTGGTCTAATTGTTTATAAAATAAAGGTTTGTTTGTCATTGAAAGATTGCATATTGCATTGGTTGATTGTCATTGGGTTGGGTCTCCCTAACCAACAAGTTAATTAACTCCTAGAACATTTAATAAACCTTCACATAGTTTAATAGGGTCTAGCCCCCTTGGCTTCCCTAGGAGTGAGCCTAGACGGAAGGAGTCTAAATTGAGGTGACAGTGGGTCTGGATTCAGATTTATGCCTCCAAAGACACACCAAGTGGGTTGGAGACTTCTCCACGTTAGTAGGTAAATGGGAGAGAAATTATGGAGAGAATATTGGGATTTTGGTGGGTGAGAGAATTAAGGATGGAGAGAAAAAAGGTAGGCGTCCCTCCTCTCTTCATGACTCATCCATCCACATGGATGCCAAATCATCTAAACGCTTCACCAAACTGCCATGTCATTTTCTAGAGACTGCTATATGTCACCCCTGCTAAAACTAGACACTGCCAAAAATAAACAAGCCCAAAATAGCAATTTCCCTAAAATTACGGGAATACCATAAATGTGTTGAAGACCACCAGAAGACCACTGCCAAAAAATAGCATGTCTAAAAATAAACACTACTAAAAATAGAAAGTCCTCGGAAATCAATAGTAATATACTCATCGGATTCAATTGTTTACAAGGAATCTAGAAATGCAATCAAAATCACCATCTTCTTGAGAAGGGTTTCCCAGGATACTTCTTGTGTACTTCTGCATGGTTATTCTTCTTGTGATCTTGGTTTGTTGCAGTAGTTATGGTTCAAGCAATAGCTAAACAGAAAATTCAAAGAGGATACATGAGCCATAGCTCATTGAAAATCCAACAAGGGGTCGCGTCCCCCACGTTTCCCACGTCCCTAGGACGGGGGGACTCTTGGGGGGACGTTTCCCCACATCCCATTTTTGGGGAAACACACGGGGACGCGACTCCCCAAGGTGGGGGACTAGTCTCCCTGAAAGGGGGACTCCTAGGCATCCCCTCTTGAAACGGGAGACTTCTGAAAATCCCCCCTAAAAGGGGGACTCTTGGGCGTGCCCCCAAAAATTTTTTGTCTAATAAGGCTTATAAAACAAAAATTTTAATTTAAAAAGAAAAAATTAAAAATTAAAAAAACAAATATATATACAAAAGATAAAAGTTGAAACACAATTAATTTATTAAATTTTAAAAGCTAAATAATTAAAACACAATTAAATTTTAAAAATTAAAACTTATAACACAATTAAATTTTAAAAATTAAAACTTATAACACAATTAAATTTTAAAACACAATTAATAACTTATAAGTTATCATATGCCATCTTATAATTTATATGAAAGTGACTCTGACACAGAGACAAATAGTGACATTCCCTTTGATGGTCCTGATGGCTTCATGCAGGAGACGGATGTAGAGGATTGGTCAACTAGATTGACTCCATGATGGTCATTTTAAAATTTAATTTCAATGTTCATTTTTCCAGTTTTAACTTTTGAGTCTTGACTCTAGATACTAATGACCTTAGACCTTGACTCGTCACTCTACCATTTTAAATTTTTTAGTTTGAGTAATTCCAATTTACTATTTCAGAGTTTAGTATCTACTATTTAGTATTTTGCTTACTACTAATTAATTGGATTCTAGAATGATGAATAATGAATTTAATTTTTAAATCAATGTATCAATATTTATTATTTTACTATTTATGTTTCAACTTTCATTTATGATTTATGAATCAATGTATTTCATTACTGAATTTGAATTTGAATTTGAATTTGGAATCATGTTTAATAGTTTATAACATTTAAAAATTTGAATTTTTCAATTTACTAATTTAGTAGTGTTTATTATTTTAGTATTTGTTGATGAATTTGCATGGAATGAACATTGAATTGTTAATGTTGAGATTTTTATCATTATTATTTTTTTAAATTTCATATTTTATGGTTTTTTTTTTTTTTTTTTGTGGGGGGGGGGGGGGACGCACAAGGGAGACGTGACGTGAGTACCTCCAAATTTTAGGAATTTTTTTGGGAAATGGGGGCCGGGGGCGTCACATATATAATATAAAAAAAATTTAAAATAAAATTTAAAATAAAAATAATAAATCTCAATAATAACATAAATGAAATGGAGTGAAAGGAAGGACTAAATAGTAAATGAAAATCAATGCAAACTAAATACTAACAATAACTAAAATGACCATCATGGAGTCAATCATTGGCAGGTCCTCTACATCCATCTCCTTCATGAATCCATCAGGACCATCAAAGGGAACGTCACTATCTGTCCTAAGGTGATCACTCATGAGTAATGTGGCACACCAACCAAATACATGTTGACTCATCCCCGGGTGCATCCCCTCATCTATCTGCATGCACTATCCCTCTGCGGATCCACATCCCAGCCGATATGTGGGGTCCCTTAGATACTCAGTGTCTTCCTATGTATGCAAGGCAGTAGAGACCTTTGTCTGCCCACCAGCTTAAGCTTCTCTGCTCTCTCTTAGAGGAAAGTCTATTCCTCTTGATAGAATGGATGAAACTATATGTGGATAAATTCCTCTAGCAAACAATGTTCCCACCATCGCTTATATTGGGATATACATCATGAGTATCATCCTTCATCCCTTGCCTCTCGTCTTGACTTTGCTTTTACCTCGATCCTCTAGGGACGTCAGTTGACTTCCACCTGGTGTGATGAAACTACCTAATTGTAGCCTTAAAATATGGTAGAAAGAAGCTTAACATACTTACAATCAATGATTGGTTTTGAGTGAAGGGTACATTTTTTTTGCTAAGGCCATGACAAAGAGTTTAACAATCAACACCACCAACATTGGGGTATATAGGGGCTTGGTGGTCTTGATTAAATGCAGTTCCATACCCTCATGCTTGATAGAATCGATTAGAGCATTGTAATCTGCCAATCTTGAAATCCACGAAAACCGTTAGTCTGCCTTTGAATTTTGAATGGGACCTAAAATTCTACTTTCTCCATATAGAGTCAATGGGGTTGGAACCACTCTCAAACATCCACAGAACAATTATTAGTAGTAATTTAAAATTTAAATTAAAAGGATGAAATGAAAGATAAAGGAAATGCTAAACATTTAAGTAAAAATTGATATTCTCCTTTATCTTTCACTTTCATCATTTTACTTAAATTTAATTTTTTTTTTTAAGTCTTCTTGGAATAGAAACAAATTTGGGAGGGCTGAGGTCCCCTTTCAAGGGGGTGATCCAGGCGTCCCCCAACACAGGAGTCTCCTCCCCACACCCACCTTGGGAGTCCAGCGTCCCCGGAGTCCCAAGTCCCCAAAGGGAGGGGCTGATGGGAAAGCGTCCCAGGTCCCCGTCAGGGACGTGGGGAAACAGCGTCCAAATTAGGTTTTTTTTTATTATATATGTGACATCCCCCTGTCCACCAAATATATATTTTTTATGTATTATATAAAAAACGCTCCCGAAAACGCTTCGCTCCCGACGATTTTTGAAAATATGCGCTTCCCGCTCCCGCTCCCGCTCCCGCTTCCCGCTCCCGCTCCGCGCTCCCAACAGCCTTGGTTTATAACATTTAAAAATTTGAATTTTCAATTTACTAATTTAGTAGTATTTAGTATTTTAGTATTTACTGATGAATTTGCATGGGATAAACATTGAATTGTTATTGTTGAGATTTTATCATTATTATTTTTTAAATTTCATATTTTATGGTTTTTATATGATATATGTGACGTCCCCCCGTCCACCATTTCCCTAAAATCCCTAAAATTTGGGGGTACTTCCACATGCCCCACCTGTGCATCTCCCCGCACCCTCGTTCCCCCATCCCGGAGACTTGGTGGAACATTGGCAAACTGTGAGGAGGATCATCTTCTGATTGGACTAAAAGTTACCTCCCCTTTTGCAATGGTAGCTGACCAAATTCTGCATGGTTTATTTGTTACTCTTCCTCTTGAATTTTATCATCACCACTGGAAGGAGCTAGCAAACTCATTTGTATATTCAGCTCTTCAACTTCATTTTCATGGAACTCTATACATGGATCTAGTATTGCAACTATCGGTTCCTAATCACCCAAGCATGAGTCATCATCATCATGTTCACATCTGGAAACTTGACAACGTGCAAGGCTTCCATCATTATGCTCTTCCGCTGCAGCAAAAAGTTCCTGCGATTTTCAGGCAGCCATAAGGAATTCCTCAACTCCTTTAGCAACCAAAAAAGCTTTCCTTAAATCTATTGGTTTCTGGCTCCAAAAGAGATCACAAAACTCTGAATCAAAAGCAAATGCATAATTCACCATGACGTTTCTTGGTCGGTATGCAAGGGGGATCTTATTTTTTGCATTGATAAACCTGACATGGAATTCAGGAATAGTTTCATCTTGCCCCCTTTTAATGTGACTGTAATCCCAAAGAAGACCATTCAGCCATTGCAAATATTCAACATCCATGATTTATCATGATCTCTTGGAAATGGATTCGCCCATGGACATTGTTGAGTGGTAATCCACCTTTGTGTTCCAAAATAGATGTTCAGGGTCACTAAGGCTCGGAACACTGCCTTGTGTTGGATCGAATCTGGGTGATTTTCTTTGAGTTCCACGGTAGAGTCAACCCTGTAAAACGTGGAGTCTCTAGGTGAGTTTTAAAATAAAATAAAAAATTACAAACGCTCACAAGTGTCATCTGATAGCCAAGGGATGACGACGAGGTTCCCCGGCAACGGCGCCAATTTGTTAACACAATTTTTCTGCACTTATGAACAGATCTGAAAATGATTAAAAATGTGCAGTTTGCATCCAAAATCAGATCTGATATGATTTAGAATAGGCACAGAAAAAAGGGGTTAATTGTAGGAAATTTGCCCCTAAAACATCACTGAAAAATTCCTCTCCTTTTGGGCTGGTGCATGCCAACCACAGGGGGCTGTCCCTAGCCTCCTTGTTTGTTGTCCACAACCTGTAAATAGGCAAAACAAGACACTATGACAGCAGAAAATACAATATGACAGCCAACAAATAAAGAGGTTTATGGCTGGTTTTTGGACAGCCAAAGGTTAAAGATATAATTTTTAATGTTTTTGGTGGAATCCTCAGTTCATTAGCTCAGAACTCAGCAAATAAAATATGTAGACAACGATACCAAACAGCACAAAATTTGCCAAAATGATATGCTAAAAACTTTTGCAAATAGACAATTCACAACCCAATACACCAGCAAGAGAGAAGACCCGGTACAAGCACGTCAAACTTTATTTCTGCAAGTGTTTAGAGTTTGATTGCGCCAAGGAAACAGGTACAAAAATAGTGTAGAAGTGATCCCTACATACAAACAGAAAGCTAGAAGGAGAGAGGAGAAGAGATAAAATTTTGAAGTGTAGAGATGTTGAAGTAGAACATCGAACCCTTGTACAATGAAATGCACTTGATTATATAGATAAATGAGTCAAGAAGGGGACGCCTTGGGTTAGGTAGAAGAAGGTGGACGCTCTCTTGAATTGTGGAGTGTGAGGGGGAGAGGATCTAGGGATGAGTGAAGTTAAGGAGCGATTTGTGGAGGTGGTTGAGGAAATTTAGGCCCCTTGATTAGTGAGACACACCCTTAGAAAGTGGGATGAATGGAAAGAAAGGGGTAAATGGGAGATAAATTAGGGAGAGAATATAAGGATTTTGGTGGGTGAGAGAATTAAGAATGGAGAGAAAAAAGGTAGGTGTTCCTCCTCTCCTCATGACTCATCCATCCACATGGATGCCAAATTATCCAAATGCTTCACCAAACTGCCATGTCATTTTCTGGAGATTGCCATGTGTCACCCCTGCTAAAAATAGACACTACCAAAAATAGACATACCCAAAATAGTAGTTTCCCTAAAATTTCGAAAATTCCATAAATGTGTCTACAACCACCAGGAAACCACTTCCAAAAATAACATGTCTAAAAACAGACACTGCTAAAAATAGAAAGCCCTCGGAAATCAATGGTAATATACTCATCGGATTCAATTTTTTACATTGAATCCGAAAATGCAACCAGAATCACCATCTGATCCCCCGATCTCCAACTGCTAAAAATAGAAAGTACTCGCTAGACCTCCCGGAAAGGGTTCATTGGCCTCAGAATGGGACCAGGAAAAAGATTGTATGCTCGGAAATGTCATGCGAGTCTCCGGACATTGTCTTCTAAGAAATAGGAAGTTCCTAAACAATAGGTAACTCCTAAAATATAGGGAGTGGGCTAAAAGCATCAATCTCTCTCTCTGAAATTTGAACCATGAAGAACTGAGTTGATTCTATCACTAAAGCAAAAAACACTACTAAACCAATCTTTGTACTTGCCCTCGATAGGAAACTACCTCAGCTTGATCAAGCGTTGTCTCTAAAGAATGTTTGAATGCCAATAGATGAAAATAAAACTAGCCCCTAACACCAAGGATTTCCAAGTGAGAAAATCCAGGGGTTAACACCTCTCTTTAGTGAAGGAGTGAAATCCAACACAAGAGAGGCCCTAGTAGCCTTCAAAAATCCCTAGCCAAGACAAAATCAAGTATAGGGCCTCCCGATTAGCTACTCAATCCACCACCAACGAAGATTGACAAAGTAGGGAAAAGGTGGTGAGTAAAAGAAATTTATGGATTTGAAGAGATGAGGATCTAGGTCAATCTAGAAGCTTTTCCAAGTCAAATTAAGGCTCAAGAGGATCCCCAAACACTACAAAATAAGAAAAATCTAAAGGTGGTTGTAAAACTTTGAAAAAGATATCAAATTACAGCAGTAAAACAAGTTATTACAGCAGCAAATAAACTAGCCCTTTGACAAGTAACAATTCAATGAATAAATAGGGCTAAACAATGAGTTAAACTAGGGTTTAATTAACTAACAAAATCAGAAAATTAAGAGGCATAAACAACCCTAAAACCCTAGACGTTTTTCCTTAAAAGGCTATAATAACAATTTAGAAATACAAATTGGGGTTCAACAATGTTTATTAGGTCAACAATATGACAAAAATGCCAAAACATCTTAGTCTTTTATGGCTGAAAACGAAAATTTGTTGTAATAAACCCCTATTCTAACCCTAAAAAAAATAAAATAGAGTAGAATTTCATAAATTAATGATGTACTATTAGGAGAGTGACTAGTGCCTACTATATTTTTGGGCATATGGGGTCAATTAAGGATTCCTTTGGAGAGAAATGAGTGGATTTTTAGGGTGATATATAGAGGTTGTTCACTACTAAACCTAGAAGATCCTCCTAATATATTAAGGACAATTCGAGGGAAGGTTCTTCACTAGTAGCCTTCCAAGAACTTTAATAAGAAGAGCTTGTTCAATAAAAATCCAAGAGAATGCTCAACCAACACTAGAGAAGCAACATTACACTTACATGCATCCATAAACAAAACCACAAGATGATAAGATACCACTTACTCAAGAAATCTTTCACCCATCAAAACCCTAGCAATGGATGTCCAAGTAGTAGAAAAGCATCTACAAGTATATCTTATCCAAAAAATCACTCTAACTAGCCATCCATAGCATTTTTCGTAAGAGAGAATATAGAAGTAGACAAGTAGTGATATATCTCCACAAGTAGCAATCATTTACAAGTGAGAAGTTTGTCTCTTATTTATGTGAGAAATCTAGCACCCTTCTCACACAATAGAAGCCCTAAAAACATAAAATAATGCTTTTATCTTTCTTAAACCCTAGAGATAAGGCAACAATACATAAAAAAAATACATGATACATGAGTGGATAGGTCACTAAGACCCCCAACATGTTGACTTTTTATAACTCAGCAACAGAATATTATGCCAATAATTTGATCTAACTAGAATTTACTCAATGCTGATATAAACTCAAAAACTTATGCATACATATTACATCTGAGTTATAAACCAAAATTGCACAGCAGAAACTAACAGAAAACCAAGCACATAAAATGGACAAACACCAAATATACCCTGGAAACCCCAGTGTGGGGAAAACCAGCAAAGAGGGGCTTATATTGGGCTTTCTAGAGAGAAATTACAACAGCAAAAATATCATAAATTTCTTACAAAATTTCCCAGCAACTTTCCTCTCTCCTCAACAAAACAGCCCAACAAACTAGTTGTATGGCCCAGCTACTTCAAGCCCTGTACGGATCAGCAAGTACGGCTTGTGTACGGCCCTAGCTAGATGAATTATTTCGGCCCAGATTCAGCCTGCTTCTCCATGCTTGAAGCACCCTGGAATCAGCCCTTTGATGGTTGTTGTATGTGGCCTGAGATTGGCCTCCCTTTGTTGCACAGTACGGCCCAAGTATGGTCTCTGTTGGCTGCCCAAATCTAGCCCAGAACTCGTCCTCTCTGCTTCAGTTGCTCCCTCTTCTTCTCTTGCCCAAGCACCCTCTTCCTCTCACAAAATGAGAAGATGTGTCCCTCACCCTCAACCCCTCTCTTTATCCTTCCTTCAGCCACCTTTCTACCTTGAAATGTGTGCCCATTTCAGCCTTCAAGGCTCCAAGGAGGTGCGACCCCCCTTGGATGAACCCCCCACAGCACTAAGGCCATGCGCCTCACTAGCCTGGGCCCCACAATCCACTCAAAACAAAAAAAAATGTTGTATTCCTAAGTTAGACTTAAGCTAAGATAAATAGGTCGATATGGGTGTTTAGTGTGTCCATCAGCATGCCTAGGACACTTAGGCCCATGCTGAGACACCTACCAAGCTACAAAATTAACAGTCCCTCTTAGCGAGAGAGGTGTCTCCACTTGGATCAATATTTGACCCCATCAAATCTGGTATTGTTGTTGTAGCTACTCCCTCTGAAGTGGAAGATCCCCCTGCTACCTCTGTTGCACTCTAATCTGATATCCTGCTCTGCTCATCCATCAATGTCATGTCATACCAGTTGAAAATCTTGGATGAAACCACTCGTCCACTAGACTCAGCCACTGACACTGATCTTTGATCCAAGATCCCCTTGAACCCCACTACAGGATGTCGTAGCACCCTATACATCATGCCCTCCTTGATGCCAAGCCTCACTGATGCATCCAAGGTTGCTCCCTCTGAACGTATGAGTACCTATCCATCCTCGAACATCACTGCACACCCTATATCCTCCAGAGTTGATACGGAGAGCAAATTAACCTTCATCTTTGGAACAAACATCACCTCATCCACCTCCAGAGAACCACCTGACTCTAGCTAGAATCTAACGCATCCAACCCCCTTCACTGCATGCATGGTGCTAGCCCCACTGCTCACTTACAAGTATGAGCCCGTCTCTGAAACACTAAGGAACACCAACCTCACTCCCATCATATGGTGATATGATCCACTTTCCACAAACCATGCCCCAATGTCCTCCAAATCTGCAACACTACTACTCGAAAGAGATTGCAACCAAAGAAAATTCCTCCTCGAATTTCTCTGCAAACTCATCTACCTCAGTAGATGTTGTTGTCGCTACCTGTGCCTCCTCCTCCTCCTCCTTCTTCTTCTTCTTCTTCTTCTTCGCATGAAGAGCCCTGTCCCTGGAACCTCCTCCACTACTCTTCTTTGCATGAAGAGCCACATTCTCCTCCTCTTCACCTTTTGGTTGGCTAGCCTGAGTAGCATCAACTCTCATCTCTTCCTGGGTGAAGTCATCCCATAACCTCTCCCAATCAAGGAGTTTCTCCCGAACCACCGCTCCTCCGACAAACACTTCCCACTGCTTGGTGAAGCCATTCAAGGTTGTCCTCACCAGCTCTTTTTCGTCCACTGCCTCCCCAACAGCTTCCAATTCATATTTGATCTGAGCGAACTTGGTGAGATATGTAACCACTGACTCTCCCTTGGCCATCTTCATGCTTCTCAGCTTCTCTCTCAACAACATCTTCTTGCTCTGATTATCAGACCGGTACAACTTCACTAGGGCCTCCCACATATCCTTAGTTGTCTTCTTGCCAGACAAATGAGGAATGATGTGGTCCTTGACTCCATCAACAATTATCCTCCTTGTCCTCACGTCCTTCTTGAGATGGGTTGGTTGTTGTGCTTGATCAACTGGAAGTACTGCCTTCCCTTCAACAAACTCCCACAATCCATTCTCCTCCAACAGTAAACCCATCCACTCCCTCCAAGGACTGAAGTTTGAGGCCCCTTCCAGCCTATCTTCAAACCTCAAGCCTGCACTTACCATTTAAGTCAATTGCTCTAACTCCCACACTCTTTCTGGTCACACGTTCCATTGTTGATTCACTCCCTAGTTTGCACAACAAATAACTTGGCTCTTTATGTACTCAGAGGCTGAGCTCTGATACCATGTTGACTTTCTATAACTCGGCAACATAATATTATGCCAATAATTTTATCTAACCATGATTTACTCAATGTTGATATAAACTCATAAAATTATGCATACATATTACAGCTGAGTTATAAACCAAAATAGCACAGCAGAAACTAACAGAAAACCAAGCACGTAAAATGGACAAACACCAGATATACCCTGGAAACCCCAGTGTGGGAAAAATCAGCAAAGAGGGGCTTATATTGGGCTTTCAAGAGAGAAATTACAGCAACAGAAATATCAGAAATTTCTTACAAAATTACCCAGGAACTTTCCTCTCTCCTTCTCAGTGAGATAGCCCAGCAAACTAGTTGTACGACCCAGCTACTTTTTCCATGTACTTCCTAACAAGTACGGCCAGCTAAGTTACCAGATTTGCGGGGTATGGACGTTGGATCCGCGTTTCAGATCCGGATCTGGATTCGTCCAGATCCGTGTAGGATCAGTCAGCACCACGTTTCCATTATCGTGGGAGATGGATCTGTGAGGGCAGAAACGAATCTTGTATTTGGAAACGAAACCCGTAAACTAGGAAATGGATCCCTACCCAGCCGACCCCATGCGTATGGATCCCAAAGGCAATTTCGTCGATTTTAGGTTTTAGGTTTTTTTTTAGGGTTTTAACATCGGGAGTTATATTATAAGGGCGCCCAATCCCACTTCGAAGGCAATAGAAAGAGTAGTTGTCTGTAGCAATCAGGGCACAAGCTTTAAAAATTGGAAGTGAGTCGACAATCAGCTCTGTGTTGACAGTCAATCCGCAGTTTTGTCCTATGCTTCCTTATGCTTGGAAGCATAAGGAACGGGTCCACCAACATCGACACTCACAGGTATGTAATACGACGCGCGCCCTCATTTCAATACGTCGTTTACAGGACTGAGGATACGACTGTTTAATATTTACAGGTTTTAAATTTGCGTTGGTATTATTTATAAACTTGGCAATTATTAAATCTTTATAGCGTATACACTATTAAACTTATTAAATTTTTATAGTGTATTGTTATATCATATATATTAGTTAAATTTATATATATATATATATATATAACATCACCATAAATGATAATATATATAATTACTATCATATATATAAATAGTATTTATATATATTAAATACTAAATTAGTAAATTCTAATATATTTATATATATGTTCTAAGTGTTAAGGTTTCATTAATATATTGCTTAGTTTTATTAAATACTGAATATTATTATATTAAATGGAATTTGTGTATATTAAAAATTTAAATAGTATTAATACTATCATTATTTAATATTCATATATATAAATATTAAATACTAAAAAATATATATGTAGTTCCTACTATTAAGTGTGGTATTATTATTAAGATTTTACTTAATAATATAATATTTATATAGTATTGATGTTATTAATATTTAAAACTTCCCGATGTTAAAACCATTAGTATTAGTATTAAAACCATTAGTATTAATATTTATATAGTAGCCATTTTTCCTAGTTTTAAAACCTCCTGATGTTAAAACCATTAGTATTAGCATTTATATAGTAGCCATTTAAATATTTATAACCTTGCATGTATATTTAAATTTTATTATTAATATAAGACTATAGTCTATAAGTGAATGCCAAATTAAACTGATGCAAGGCACCCTTGGGTATTTAATATTTATCTTTGCTGATGAACCTTTGGATGGGTCCTTGACTCCTTACTATATATCGAAAAGCCGGGAACCTTCACATCTTTCTATTTCAAATTATAATGGCAGCTTTGTAGTTTGCAGTATGTACCCATGTGATGAAAGAGCAGTGTCCAGGATTGCTTTGTAGTTTGTAGTATGTACCCATGTGATGAAAGAGCAGTGTCCAGTATTGCTTTGAAGTTTGTAGTTTGTAGTATGTACGCATATGATGAAAGAGCAGTGTCCGGGATTTGCTGTTAATAACTGTGGGGCAGTCTAATGTCACCAAGTTGCTTTGGTTCTGTGTATCACTGTATTGTAATAAACCCAACCCAAAGATAATTACTATTTAAACTTCAAATAGTTGACCTACATTGAAAAGGCTCCAAAAATGGATAGCAGTTAGATGAGTAAAGAGTCTATGATTAGCTCTTATTGAGGGCTAAGTTGCTAGCTGCAATTAGCTAGCCTACAATGGATGTATGCAGATTTCTGGTTCTAGAGTTGGGGTAGAAACAAGTGTGTAGCTGAAGGATCATGTCATGTGATCTTTCAATGAAGTCAAATCTGGATATTCCATTGAGTATTTAATATTTATGCTCTAAAGGATGACTAGAATATTTTCAATTTTCTGCACAACAAGAAGCTACTAGAGATTAGCTTACTATACAGGTTATGCAATTTACTACTGATAGTTGCTGACAGTAGTTGCAGTTTTCTTTTTGTAGTGGAAAGTTAATGCTAAAAAGCTCGTTTGAAAGGTTTCTTTGTTGAAAATTAATAGTAGGAAGTAGTTGCTAGATATTAGAATCTATATTAATTTAATAAAATCTAAATATTAGAATCTATATTATAAATTATAATTTATTATTATTATACAATGTACATATTAAGTTAATATGTATATCATGCATAAGAATCTAAATTAGAATGCTGCTCTATATCACTGTTTTACTTTTCACTACCATGATGTATTATAAATTACAACTTATAATTTATTTTTTTATTATAAATGCAGTGTGATAGGCATGGAACCATTACAACATGAGCAGAGTGAGGGGGCAAATGTCAAAAAAGACCCAAGATCTCCATTATGGCAGTATGTGGAAATTGTTGGCAAAAGTCCATGGGGTGGTTCATACAAATGGAAATGTAGTAAATGCAATAACGTCAAAAATGGCTCATACACTAGGGTGAAGGGCCATCTCACTAGGAAGACTAACATAGGTATGGGAATATGCACTGGTCCAAATGGCGAACCTGGGATAGGTTTGAGTCCTGCAAAGCTTCAGTTCTATGCATTTTTGTAATATGTTGCTGATAGGAGACTCGCTAAGGGAAAACTCTCTGTGCAAGGCTCTATAGTGAAGCCTCCGTTTCCATCTAGACCAACTATCTCAACTAATAAAAGGCCTACTTTGGGACCTCTTCAAGCAGCATTCAATACCAGGGCAGAGAAGTAGTTGATGAGCATATAGCTCATTGCATCTATGCAAATGCACTAGCATTCAATTTGGTGTGCTCCCCTTACTGGCAACAAATGATTAAGGCGGTCAATGAAGCACCAAAAGGGTACAAGAGCCCTGATTATGAAAAGGTTTGCACCTCCTTGTTTGTTGGTTTTTCTTCATATGAGAGATATTCGATCTATTATTACAATAATGAGTGTTTCATATATAGGGAACATAAGGTGACCATCCATGAAAGGATGCGTCCCTTGAATAATCAATAACTACTTATTATTATCATTTACTTATTATATACTATATTTAATAATCAATAATTATTATCTTTAGAGAATGTCTTCCCGATGTTGTCCAAACATCAACACTCCCTCTCAACGAGGGAGATCCCTCTCAACAAGGGAGACATTCTACAACATGCCACTCTTGTCTTTGAAGTATACAAACTTCACCTTAGACTCATGACACTTGTCTGTCAGTCTTGGGAGACATCTCTCTCCCACCTGAACCGAGGAGAAACTCCTTCTGTGATTCTCCCTCTAAGCCAATTAACTCTCTCTAAGATTAGGCTCACTTTGGGTCCGCATGTAATAGCATATAGCATCTTGAGTCTTTATCATTCCTTGTCAAATCACCATGACTAGGAAAAAGACCACACCAGGATCTTTCACCACAAACACACACCTATGAGTGAATGTCAGCTTGATGCTAGCTGACATGTGGAAAGCACTTCAAGCACCTCGAGTCCATATTATCCCTTGTCATGATCAAGGAAGGACTACGTCTGGGCCCATTTATCACAAGTGCACCTTTGTGATAAATGTATCCTATCTCCCTTGGTCTACAGCCCAATCTAGGAGAAGTTATGCCCGATGCTGAAACATCAACACTCCCTCTTAGCTAGGGAGGTATCTTTCCATAGTAGTACACAACTACTGTCCAGAGACACGCAGTCTATGCCAGTAGTACAAAACCACCATAGTAGTAAAATATTTGTCACACATGGCACTCCCATGTGGACTTCTGAACACTTAGGGTCAACTCCCCGTAGTGTGAGACATCAAGGGTCAACTCCCTTGTCATGTCCTCATGTTCTCACCACATGGGACGATGGGCGATAATCCCAATTGTACTTATTCCTTCTCGAATAAGTGTTCCACTTATCCCTTCTCGAATAAGTGTCCTCACATATCAACTCAACTCAATTCACAGAGGAGTACGATCTAGAGAAAGTTTGTCAC
>SNQJ01S0134608.1:1229-25622 GCA_010110895.2 Picea sitchensis
AAGATGATTCAAAATGAAAATGTCTCCTTGGTATATATAGGAGACTAGGAGGTATAATTACAACTAATGGCCTAAAGCCGACATAAATAAAATGACATTACTAATATAATATGCCCCAATTAAGGGGTAATGAGCCAATATTATGGCTTAACAAATTAAATCCACGAATATGAGATTAGAGGTATGGATTTCCATTTGGGCATTGAAGGAACAAACTCCAATGGACATGGAGAAGGAAGGGATGAAAACATGAATATGGTAGAGACCATTAAAAAGTTGCAGAAGGATGTCCAAATCCATAAAGTTGATAATTAAAGGATTATGAGAGCCAAGGAGTAGCAGGATGACTTCAACATGAGGTTAATGCATAGCTTGGACAAAATAGAAAAGAAATTGGATAAGGCGAGTGGATCAATCAAATCAGGAAGTCACAGGTATCCTGATGAGAAAAGAAGATCCAAGAGCGTTAGCAGACATCACCATCACTCCTCGAGGCATTCCAATAAGAGAGAACACAACATCTTAAGTCCATCCCTTGTCAGGAAGAATAAGAAGTCTGGGATGGATGAGCTATGAGAAGAAATGAATAAAATAAAACCTCCTACATTTGATGGTGAGCACAAGAAGGATGAAGATGCAGAGACATGGTTGTTGGGAATGAGAAAGTATTTTCAATTGCATAATTATTCATTTCATGCAGAAGGTAGAATTGAGATCTATCAACTCAAGGGAAAGGAATCCATGTGGTGGGATCATCTTGTGCAGGTGCAATACATTAAAGAGAAAAGTGTTACTTGGAGGGAATTTAAGAATTATTTTGAAAAGAAATACTTGACTAAGAGATACTATGATAAGAAAATGAAAGAGTTCTTTGAAATCAAGCTTGGGAGTATGATCATAGATGAATATGAGAGAACGTTTTTAGAACTTTTGAAGTATGTATCTTTCATCAAGGATTAAACAGTTAATATTCATAGGTATTTGAGTGGATTGCCATCATTTATCAGTGACAAGATACAGTATGATGATCCCAAGACATTGGAGGAGACCATAAGGAAAGATAAATTCATATATGATCAACAAAAATCCAGGACAACTTTCCAAAAATCTTGGGAAGACAAAAAGAAATTCAAGATGGATCAGAGGAAGAAGGGATTTAATCCATCATTCTTCAGAAATAATCCTCAGGGACAACCAAATTCTAGAGAACCCAGAACGATTGAGATAGGGGGTCAAAGGCCAAGGCAACCACCTATTCAATGTTGGGGTTGTAAAGGAGATCATATGTTGAAAGATTGTCCTCATAGAGGTGAGAAAGTGAGGATTGTTCACAATGTTCAACAAGCTGAAACAATGGAGGACATGGGCAGAAATGTACCAAGGATCTATGCAGCCCTGGAAAACAAGCAAACAGGGTATCAATCACATATGATTGAAGTGGAAGGTATGATCAACAACCAAACCATTTCTATTTTAATTGATTCAAGATCTACTCATAGTTATATAGATCCTAATATGGTGGAAAGTTTGCATTTTCCAAGAAGCAAGCACGAAAAATCTTGGTTTGTGTAGTTGGCTACCAGAGCCAAAATAAAAGTTAATGAGATGGTTAAGTCATGTCTTACGAACATGAATGGACTGAACACCAGGGCAGATTTGAACATCTTTCCTTTAGGTTCCTATGACTGTCTAATTGGGATGGATTGGTTGGACCAGCATCATGATATCCTAGACTATCATAAAAAGACATTTACTTGCTTGGATGAGGAAGGAATCTAAGGAAAGTGCAGGGAATTCCCAGGGAAGTAAGCATTAGAGAAATTTCAACATTGCAATTGAAGAAATGTTACAGAAAAGGGTGTCAAATATTTGTAGTTCATATGGAAGAGACATCTAAAGATAAGGTGCCAAATTTGGAGGATCAAGCACTCTTGGAAGATTTTGAAGATGTGTTCAAGGAGGTATCATGACTACCCCCAAAGAGAGATATTGATTTCTCTATAAATTTAATGCCTAAAGCAACTCCAGTGTCAAAGACTCCTTACAGAATGAGTACACCAGAGCTGAAGGAGTTGCAGATGCAACTTGAAGAACTTCTGAAGAAGAGTTATATATGCCCAAGTGTGTCACCTTGGGATGCCCTATTCTTGTTCATGAAGAAGAAATATGGGACATTAATATTGTGCATTGATTTCAGACAGTTGAATAAAGTGACTGTAAAGAACAAGTATCCTCTGCCAAGGATTGACGGTCTCTTTGATCAATTGAAGGATGCAAAGATATTTTCAAAGATAGATCTCAGGTCAAGATACCATCAGGTAAGGATTAAAGAGGAATATATCAACAAGACCACCTTTAGGAAAAGGTATGGTCGTTATGAGTTCACAGTGGTGCCATTTGGGTTGTCAAATGCACCGGTTGTTTTCACCTGCTTAATGAATGGTGCTTTTCAAGAATGTTTAGACAATTTTGACATTATATTTTTGGATGACATCCTTATATACTCTAAGTCAGAAGAAGAGCATGAGAATCATTTGAGGAAGGTGTTGCAAGTATTAAGGGAGCATCAATTGTATGCCAAATTGAGCAAGTGCTCATTATATAAGAGGAAAATTCATTATTTGGGACATATCATTTCAGAGGATGGGATAGTAGTGGATCCTAAGAAGATAGAAGCCATTAGAGAATGGTCAGTGCCAAAGAATATGACAGAGGTTATATAATTCATGGGCCTTGCAGGCTACTATAGGAGATTTATTGAATGATTCACAAAGATTGCACACCCAATCACTTCCTTTCAAAACAAGGGTGTGGATTTTTAGTGGACATTGGATTGTGAAAAAAGTTTCCAACAATTGAAACAATTGTTAACAAGTGCTCCAATACTAAGGATTGCAAACCCAAATGAAGACTTCATTGTATGCACATATGCATGTAAAGAAGGACTTGATGGAGTCCTCAGTCAAAAAGGGTTTTCTATATGTTATGAATCAAGGAAGTTGAAGGAACATGAAAGACACTATGGCACTCATGATTTGGAGTTGGCAGCCATATTGCATGCCTTGAGGAAGTGGAGACACTACATCATGGGGAAAAGTTTTGAGCTAAGAACAGACCATAATGGTCTGAAATATTTATTTGATCAGCCAACTCTAAATGCTAGGAAAAGAAGATGGTTAGCATTTCTAAGTGAATATGACTTTGATATAAAGCATATCAAGGGGAAAGAAAACATAGTGGTTGATGCACTCAGCAGAAGAGTGCATGAAATGCATGCTATAGTCATTAGCATGTACCAATCAGATTTGAAACAAAAAAATATAGAGGCTTCCAAATCAGATTTGCAATACAAGGAATTAGTGGCAAAATTACAACAAGGTAAATTGCAGCAGAAAATTGAAGAATATAAGCTAGATAATGATGAAATTCTCATGTACAGAGGCAGAATTTATGTACCAAATTCCTAGGAATTGAAAAATCTGATATTGAGGGAAATGCATAATGTACCTTATGTTGGGCACCTAGGTTATTAGAAAACTATTGCAGCTGTCAAGAGCCAATATTATTGGCCAGGCATGAAGAAAGAGGTTGTTGATTTTATTGCCAAATGTTTGGAATGTCAAAAGGTAAAGGCTGAGCATAGACACCCAGTTGCTTTGCTACAACCATTACTCGTTTCTGAGTGGAAATGGGAAGTTGTAACAATGGATTTCATCAAAAAACTTCCCAGAACAAACAAGCAACATGATTCTATCATGGTAGTGGTGGTTAAACTTACTAAAGCTACCCATTTTATTCCAGTTAAGCTCACTCACAAGGCGGACAACATTGCTGATGTTTATATGAGAGAAATTGATCGATTACATGGCATACCCAAGACAATTGTGTCTGACAAATATCCAAAATTTGCCTCAAAATTTTGGAAAGGATTATTTAATGGATTTGGAACAAATTTGAATTTTAGCACAACTTAACATCCAGAATCAGATGGACAAAAAGAGAGGGTGAATCAAGTAATTGAAGATATGTTGAGGATGTAAGTGATGGATAAACCATCAAAATGGGAAGACTACCTACACTTGGTAGAGTTTGCTTATAAAAATGGGTACCAAAAATCTCTAAATATGAGCCCATTTGAGGCACTTTATGGCAGAAAGTGCAACACACCAGTAAGCTGGGATAACCTAGTAGATAGAGCAGTGGTTGGGCCAGATTTGCTCAGGGAAATGGAGGAGAAAATGATAAAAATAAAGAAAATTTTAAAGGTTTCCCAAGACAGGAAGAAAATATATGTTGATAAGGGAAGAACTCACAGGGAATTTAAAGTGGGAGACCATGTAATTGTGAAAGTGGAAGCCAATAGAACTTCCCTGAAGTTGGGAAATTGTTCAAAGTTGGAAGCTCGCTATTGTGGGCCATTTGAAATCCTAGAGAGGATTGGTTCAGTGTCTTATATGATTTCATTGCCTGCATCTATGTCTGTTAATAATGTATTCCATGTATCATTGCCCAATAAATATATACTTGATGTTAATCATGTTATTGATTGGAATTTGATCCAGGTGGAGCAAGAAGGCACTTTCCAAGTGCATCTGGTACTTTGGACCGGAAAATCAAACAGCTCCAGAATCAAGCCATAGGGCTTGTAAAGGTCCAATGGATTCGGTACGGTCCCAAGGACGCTACTTGGGAGCATGAGGATGCAATGCGGGTAGAATACCCACATCTTTTTTAGGATTTTTGAAATTTTGTTGTATATGGGTACATAATACACTGAGGATAGTGCATAAATAAGGGGAGGGGATTGTAATATCCCTAGGCCGAACCCAATTGTAAATGTAAATGAAAATGTACTTAAGTTGGTGAGTTGTTTGATATCATTCTGTATGCACCTTTCATGGCATATTTGGTGCATGTACTGCGCAGTAAAATGAAGAAGTGTGCACATTCTAGGATACCAGGCACAACAACTAAGTGTGCATGATTTTGAGGCCAGAGAGCCTTTGTGTATATGAGGTGTTTTATAGTCTGGTGATCCAATTATTATAAGCTAGGATGCTTATGTTTTGAATTAGGTCGGAGAGCCTAGATGTTAAAGGCCAATGCGCCTATTTTTGTATATGCCTCATCATTAATATAAAATGCATCATTACGCATAGACTGACCATGATAAAAGAGTATGGGGGACTAAATTCAACTAGTTAGGGAAAGGGAGGGCTAAAAGTTAAGGAAAAGGGCTAAGTTAGGGAGCTTAAGCCAAAAAGGAATATTATATTAAATTTCTTAAGTATAAAGTATGGATAATTATTTTATCCTAAGTTCCAAAGTTTGGGGATAAGTGGACCAAAGTAGCTCCCAACATGACAAGTGTCAAGTTGGGGACATGCATACATATTGTTTGGACTTAGTTCATTTCCCATGATTCTTTCCATCATTCAGTCATCCAACCAATCATCCATGAGAATTCACACACCCATTGAGCTATCCTTCGTACTTTCATGACTATACTTGAACCTGTATCCATATCCATTTTATGTTTATGTATCTGGTTAGCTTGGGAGTTGGACTAAAGAAGCGAGTTGTCAGGCCCATGGGATATTGAAGAGGCGGGTTGTCAGGCCCGTGAGAACTTTCTCTTGGGGTGAGAGAATTGTTGGGAATTGATTTCCTAAAGGTTCTAAACTACAACTACAGGGCCCTGAGACTTTGTGTCCAACTTGTTGTTGAAGCCCGGAAAGGAAGTGGGGTAGCCGAAGGACTGTTGAGCAGAGAAGGGGCACACTTCTTGGGGTGGGATAGGCATGTGGGGAATGAGGGACTGTAGGCTGTTAGTTTGAGTGGGCACCTGTGATGAAGTCTTTCCTGTTGTCTATGAACCATTAGTCTGGTTAGGAATCCCTTTACCCTGGTGGAGTTTAGTCCCAGCTCGGGCGTGATACACTGTTGAGAGTGATGAGCAGTGTGGTCTAAGGTTGGTATATTTGTGGAAGGTCTGCACATAGTTGGTGATACTCTTACCAAGATAAGTGTTAATTGTGTGATAAATTTACATGTTGCATTATTATTTATGTGTTTAATTTTATGGGTTTATCCTATGTGTGGTTATATTTGTCTTTATATTTATGGGTATTACCTGAATATGTTGCATGTATATGTTTACTTTTATTTCAGTATGAATCCATGCCTTTATAGAATGTATTTGTTTTTTTATGTTTTATATGTAAAGTTCCACAAGAGTTTTGTGTGTATATGTTTTAATTGCGTGTAGTTCGAAAAATTTACGTGGCATAGCTCAGTTAGATATTGGGTATGTTACAGTATGTTCCACAGAGAGAATAAAAGCGTTATCTGGAGTAGCATGGCCTGACATGGGTGGTCGGGGATGTTACATCGAGGACACTCCTCTCCCTCTCACCAATGTTGATTAGGTCAACGTAGCACACTTTTCCCTTGAGGCTTATCTCGTCCCCCTTTCGAGCTCAGATTCCTTCTTGTTCCATTCAAAAGTCAATATCCTTACATTTCCAATGATTAAACTCTCCATGCCTATCTATACAGTTTGTCAATAATTTCCTATCTCAATTGATTAGCTTCATATCATAGTCATAATCAAGTTTTAGTGTTCCCAGTGGATTTCTTCGCACACATGGTGTTAGCTTGTTTGTTTTGAGTTTCTTGACATTACAACTAAATTTTCATTGTGGAAGCCTCTCCTAGCATCAGATGGTTAATATTAACACCTACAGGTCTTGTGTTGGTTCTGAAACACACTTTGGGAGAAATTTGGTTCTTTCAGCTCCTAGACAATGCTAAGCGCACTAGATGTCAGTTGGCAATTTTGGCAGATTTATAAATTTGTGATATTAATACATAACCTTAGTATTAATGGATGTATCAAGATCTTTTACATCACACATAATAAAGAAACTGAAGAAATTAAATTTGGATGAAGCAACAAAGAATATGGGACCTGAAATTTCATTAACAAATGCCTTGGGGTGTAATTTTTCAGTGTCCATCAAAGTGAATTTTTAATCCTTGAAACAAGTTAATTTTATGACTTCCACCATTATGACTCCAACACAACTGACAGAATCAAAATCTGAGGTCCGAAAGTGCCAAAATGATCGTCTAGGATTTCTCGCCAAGCAAGCCTCAATAATCGTGGCCACCATTAGAAATGGATCCACTGAAATGATGGAACGACATGTTCAATTATCTTGATAGAAGTGTTTATCCATGTTCTCTACGTTGAAAAAAATGACACCTCAATCAGGCATCGTATGAGGAAGTTACAAGATTTTGAACTCAAGCTCTCATTCTCTCTTGCCTGTTCGACACTTATAATTTTTTCCAATTTTTCTTTCCCTGAAAGGAGAAGTTCCCTTTGAATCCTTCAAAGTGACTCATAATATTTACCTTCATTTCCTCCAAACATGTCGCAGGAGTTAGTTCAAACTCCTCCAAGCAGGTCAGAGGAGTTATTTCAAACTCAAAATCCTTCAAACAAGTCGAAGGAGTTAGTTCAAACTCCTCGGAACATAAGACAATTGCCTCTCGTAAATTGACCATAACGTTTGACTTGGGTGTATTTTCTGTGACTTATTTATACCGTAGGAAATGGATTTACAATATATACAAAGTTATAGTTATTTCATTTGAGAAATTGCTAATGCATTGTACAATTATTCCAGGTCGAAGGATTTAATTCAGTTCAGAGGAGTTAGTTTGAACTCCTCTAAACAAAAGAAAACCACCTTTCGTAAAATGGTTGTAACATTTGACTTGGGTTTATGTTTTGTGACTTATTTATATCGTTGGAAATTTATTTATGAGATATACAACTTTATAGTTATGTGATTTGAGAAATTCATAATTCATGGTACACTCATTCCAGGTTGGAGGATTTAGTACTAACTCTTCTGAAACATGAAAAACCACTTTTCGTAAAATGGTCGTAACTTTTGAATTGGGTGTCCTTTCTGCATTTTATTTATACCATTGGAAAGGTCTATTCGAGAAATACAATTTCATATTTATATGATTTGAGAAAATAATAACCTATGGTATACTTATTTTTGTATTAATATCTAACACCTTGTTCACAGCCTCAAAGAACACCATAACTCAACTATGAGCAGAGGAACCATGAATCGAAGTCAGGGAAGTTTATAAATGATACTTCAATTATTTTATGCCCCATTCATATGAATTATAATGAAAACAGTTTATGGCTTATCTGCATTTACTCTCATCTACTATATGTTGAATAATGTTAGGTACCCGTTCCAAGAGGGAGACACACTCTTTCAATGTGATCTGCGACCAAAGAAAATAGAATGGTAAAACGATGTTAATTGTTCTAGAAATAGAAATAAATAAGGGGAACCAAGCTCGAAACTCCATGATGATTGACCGTCAAATTCAGGATGACGAAGATGCACCCATACCCAAATCCAATTTTCATGATGTGTAAGATACATATGGCCAAAATCCATGACGACCCACTACCTCTAGGAGACAAATTCGAAATGTAATTGTTTTCCTTGTTTCTCATCATCACAAAGAGGATGAGGGAAAAAAATGGAAATTAAAGGTCACAGAGGGAGATAAAAGACCAAAGGTATTACTGAAGCTCAATACATACTAGAATAGAACCAAAAGAAATGGATTTTGGCTCTTCAAACATTGTACACCTCTGAACTACTTCGGGATACAGTGTCAACTAAAATTGAATATTTGTCCTAAGAGTTTTCATGTACTATTGCTGAACATGTTAATACAGAGAAGCCCTCAAGGCCAAATTTTGACTGAGAGAATGACTTGCATGTGTTTTTGTTTGGTTGCGAACTATTTCAAGAAAAATGTTTGTTGTTCACATTGTTAGAAAAATAGGATCATGGAGCAATACAATAAAATAAATGTGGAAATAAAACACAGAAGATACACAATACAATAGAGACACAGATATATGTGGTTCACCCAGTGTGGGATACTTCTGCCAGAGAAATTTTCAAGTCCTTCCTTTATTATTATCCATCAAATGAAGTGATACAACCTACAACACACCCGCTATAACGTCCTCTTATTTATCTCATAGTATCCTCTCTCAGAATACAATATTCACAATGATACATAGCCAAAATACATTTCCATAATAAAATAGGGTTGACTTCTAGGGAAAAAAAACCCTAACATAACTTCTACCATCATATCTGTGACCTTATAATGAACGATCCAGATTTACTATGAAATTACAATATACATTTACAAGGCAATTTTTCCTTCAGGGGCACACTTGCCCCCGGACCCCCAGCCAGGAGGATGGCCTCCCCGGACCCTGCGTGGAGGAGTTTACATTATCCCGGGGTGTAAAGTATTCATGGGGTATAAACACAGCTGAAAATAAAGACCTCTGAATCAGGAACATAACCAGGCTCCACAACCAACATACATGGGTTGTAAGAGAATGTTTGTTTATAGACTATTTTGATGCAATATATGTCTTCTTGCACTTTTGTCATTCTTTATTATATTACATGTCTTGAGAGAATGATTTTCTAATGAATGGGATATAGTGAATTAGAATATTCGAATCATATATTCATGTGCATGTGTTATCTGGCTTTATTTCTTCATTTCGACTATCTGGGTGAAGCTACTGGTAGAGTTAGTTTGATGCCACATCTCATTCACCTACATTAATTTTATCCTAGATAGGATAGGTTAGATTAGGATTATATTAGGTTTCAATTTAAATAGTATTCATATCCATCTTTCGTTTCACAACCACCCATCATTCACCCTCATTGGTGGTCCTGGCCGCAACTGGTAAAACCAACCAACAATGGATGTCGGTCCAAAATCTGGATGGGTTCCCTATTATAAACAATGAGAGATCTAATTGGGACTTCTTATCGGGGATAAACCCTTACTGTTGTTGGGATAATTTAGACCCATCAATATATTTGGCACTAGAAGGAGGGCCGATGACAAGCTTTCCCACATGGATTCATTTCATTTAACTCTTAACCAATCCATGGCTTCTCTCCGTACCTCTGTATGGGATGACCCTTTAAGTCTTATGAGACCCACCAGGGCCATTTCATTCAAGACAATCAATCTCTTTTCGAATCCCAAATTCGATGGTGAAGGGAATGTCTATGTATTCACTCATCTCAATCATTTTGGCATCACTCTATGAAATATTAACATTGTTCATGACAATGAAATATGTCGATTTTTCATCCTCACATTTGAAGGGAGAAATGAATCTTGGTTTATTACATTGCTATAAAAATCAATTCATAGATGGAAACAATTCATGGAAATGTTTATTACTTCTCATGAAAATTATGTTTATGATGAATTCATTGATGAACTGGAAGAAATATGTAGGATAAGGAATGAATGTGAGAATGATTTCTTTCGAACAATCATGTGGATTTACTGTAGATTTCCTTAAAGGGATGAACCCTTAGGCCAAGTGTTAGCGTCAGAAGTCACTCCTGGATTGCTTGCAGGAGCAGAGCCTGACACCCATTAGTTTAATGTCACGATTTGTTTGAAAGGGGTGATCAAATGGAAGCAAACTCGGAACAGTCGTCTCAACTCAGAAACTGGGCCGAGCATGCACCAAACGAGTGAGGTATTGATAAACTTAAAACAGTGAGTTGTAATAAGGGTGAGTAGACAGAATACTTCATGAGAAGGGTGCAAGGGTCTGCTATAGGCATCAAGCTTCTAACAGACGATGAAATCAGGCCTCTGAAAACAAGATCTTCTTACTTCCAAACGCGGGAAACCAGAGAAACAACAATGCAACAATAAATCATTTACCATAACATAACTGTATTAATTCAAGTGAATCATTCGATCATGAACTCTCCAGCATAAGACGAAAACAGAGATGAAAAGGGAAACTGTTTGTTATAAACCAAGAAGTCTCAAACACAGACACATAACCAGGAATCCAGAATGGTCATGAAAACTTTACAGTCGGGAGCTTAGCTCTACCATCGATAGATACAAAAATGGATAAAATGCCTTCATATACTCAAACTAACAACAACAACAAAATCGAGACGTAGCATTGAAAGCTTTGCGTCTACATGGATTCTGACAACACGGAGCTGCAATATTTGAACGGTTGTGCAACTTATGGCAGATGCGATCGATCTCCTGACAGTTTATTCGGTGAATCGACGTGCCTTTAATTCAATGCAGGACTTCCCATTATGGCGGAGACGATGTCTAACCACCACCAACCGCTTCAATAACTGCTTCTTGGGATTGAAGACGACCTGGCCAACTCAGCATTTTGGGACATGGAAAACTCCTCGTGATGCCACCTGGAATAACCGAATATCTTGAAGGACGGGTATGGAGGCAAACACCGGAAGTGGGGTAAGGCTACGGAATCACGGGGCCACAACTGCAAGGACGAAGCAAGAACAATGAGAGGCAATCAGAGGCGGCAGGAGAATAGACGTGGCAGTCTTAATGTAGTGAGAGGCTGACATGGAGGGAAAGGGATACGTGGCGGGTGGTAAATGGATGATGAGACGAGGAAAAGGCCATATGGAAGCGTGAGAGAGGGGTGAACGGTGACACATGGCGGCAAGGGAAAGGTGGACAGGGAGATGTCATGACAGAAAAAAGGGCCCACACGGGTTAAAGACAAGGCAACTGAGAAGGTCGGGGCCGCGCCTGAGCCGTTGATCCGGACTCCTCGATCGTCACAGTCGGAAAAATGCATCCACGATTCCGGACCCCCCCCCTCCGCTTAAAGGTAGAAAGGCGGGGGGAGTCCAGAATTTCTTTCATCGCCGTTGATCCGGGCGTGCTAATCTGGGCCGTCGGAGAGGTGCACCCCCGATTTCGGACCCCCCCCGATTAAAGGTAGAAAGGCAAGGGGGGTTCGGAATCCAATATGCGTCGTTGATCCGGGCGCGCAAATCTAGACTGCCCGGACCTGCTCGTGACTTATCTTGGGCGCATTATCATCCTAAAATTTGGACAAGTGGGTTTTAACCCATTCTTTTTCGTTCTAGTCCCCCTTTACAAGAAATATCGCTAACATTTGGCTCCATGGGGGATAGAGTCGTCCCTGTGATGCTCTAAGAACTCTTTTGCAGACTTAGTGCCTTAGCTGTTGGGCTATGGAGTCATTTATTAGTCCGAAAAACAAAAACAGAAACAATATTTACAAAACAAAAAGAGCCGACTGCGGCTCATAGAAAACATTTTTTTAAGAAATGCCCATTTACTGGGCCACTGAAAACTTCATTGCCTTCCAGATCCTGCAACCTGTAAGTGTTGTTTGAAAATACTTCAAGGATATTGAAAGGCCCGAACCAGAGGGTATCAAATTTATTGTGTTTTCCCTTTTCCTGTCTGGGTGCATCCCATTTGAGCACTAGATCACCCTGCTCAAATTCCTTCTTTTTGCTTTTCCTGTCAAAAACCTGCTTGATCTTCTGCTGATGATTGTAAACTCTATCTAGGACCTATTCTCTGATCTGCTTCACTTCCACGATCTGATGAATTCTCCTGAGCACATGGTTAGGTTCTCCTTCATAGTCCTAGAGGAGATTTGCCACGGGTAAGGCGAGATGAGTAGGGAAAACGACCTCTCTTCCATAAACCAGTTGGAAAGGTGAGATGCCCAGCGATTTCTTTGTTGTTACCTGATCGGCCCAAAGAGCGAATTTGAGCTTTGAGTTCCAGGCCCTTTTATTATCCTCCAGTAGATTTTTGATAAGCTTGATTAGGATTTTATTGGAGGACTTTGCCAGTCCATTTCCCTGAGAATAGTAGGGAGTGGAGTGAATCAGTGAAATTCCAAATTTCTCACAAAACTTGACCAGAGGCTCAGACCAGAATCGGGAAGCATTGTCAGTGACAATTTTTCTAGGGCAGCCAAACCTAGCTATGATGTCTTCCAGGAAGCTGATGATTACTTTGTGAGAAGTGCTTCTGGTAGGGACAGCTTCTATCCATTTAGTGAAGTAGTCGGTTGCTGTCAGAATCCATTGGTGTTGGCCACTCGAAGGGGGATGAATTTCCCCGATGAAGTCCAATCCCCACTGCTGAAAGGGTGCTGAGACCACTACAGGTTTCAAAGGCAGGGATTTGAGCTGTTGCTTCCCTGAGAATTTCTGGCACTTGATACAAGCTCTAATTTCCCTGCAGACATCAGGAAATAAGGTGGGCCAGTAATATCCAGCTCGGAGGATCTTGTGAGCTGTGGTCTTCCAAAAATGATGACCTCCACAGAGACCGCTATGGAAGTTGAATATAACCTTATGGGCCTGTTGTGGGTCCAGACACCTCAATAACATCCCCTGGGGGTCTCTCCAATACAAGGTTTGGTCAATGAGGCAATACCTGACTGCTTTGAGCTTTAAGGCTCTGGCTTTACTTTTCCCCAATCCATCAGGAGGCTTCAATTCTTGCAGAAAATACAGGATATCCTTGTACCAGGTGCATTCTGCTAGTGGCACAGTGATTTGGGAGCCCCTGTTGGATGACTCAGCTTGCTCATTGATGAATTTAATTCCCAAGGCTTTACAATTGGATTCAGCCAGCAGCTTGGCCAAACCTTGCCCCTTTATCAGCTTGGTGGGCTTGATTTCCAAATCAAATTCTAGGATCTTGGTGATCCATTTTCCTCTTCTTTCGTCTATGTCAGGTTGTATAAGAATGTCCTTCACAGAAGCTGAAGGGACATATGCAATGATTTTTGAGTGTAGGACATAGACCCTGAAATCTTTGAGAGCTTTCACCAAGGCATAAGCCTGCTTCTCCATGATCTCGTACCGGAGCTTTGTATCTCTCAGCGCCTTGCTAAAGAAGGCAATAGGCTGCTCCTGCCCTTGATCGTTTTTCTGCAACAGAACTGTCGCTACTGTATCACAGGAAGCAAAAGAAAATATCAGAAAGTCTTTGGAATAATCGGGACTGACTAGCAAAGGTGCTTCCGTCAACGCCTTTTTTATTTGGACAAAAGAATCTCTGGGTTCAGAAGTCCATTTTATTTCATGGCCCTTCCTAAGCATGGCCGTAATGGTTTTTACCAACTCAGCAAAATTTGAAACGAACCTCCTCAGGAAATTAATCCTCCCCAAAAATGCCTGAACCTCTTTCTTAGATCTGGGAAGTGACAGGGCCTGAATTGCTTCTACTCTGTCAAGATCAATTCTTACTCCCTCTGCTGATACTATATGGCCTAACAGTCGCCCTTCTTGCATGGCAAACAATGATTTTTTGGGATTCAGGGAAAGGCCAAACCTGCGGCACTTCTGGAAAACCTTCTTCGAGTGGACGCGATGCTCTTTATCAGTCTTGGAAAAGACTGTTATGTCATCTAGTTAAATCACCATGAACTTATCTTTCTCCCCGATGAAGGCTATGTCCATGGCTCGCTGAAATGTTGCTCCTGCGTTCATCAACCCAAATGGCATCTTGGCATACATTAATGTGCCCCATGGAGTGGTGAAGGTTGTTTTTTCCCTGTCCTCCGTCATGACTGATATCTGATTGTAGCCAGAGAAACCATCAATCATGGATATTCTAGAAGCACCAGTGACCTTCTGCAATATGTGCTCCATGTTGGGCAAGGGATAATTGTCCTTCCTTGAGCTCCGGTTTAGGTTCCTGAAATCGACACAGAGTCTGATTTCTCCACTCTTCTTTCTTACTGGGACCAAATTGGCTACCCAGTCAGAATATCTCAAGGGGACAATGATCTGGGCATCCAATAGCCTTTTCACCTCCCTCTCCATGACAGGTAGTAGCGTAGGATTTATCTGTCTCAGATTCTTCTTGAATGGTCTAGCCTCCTCTTTCAGTGGGATCTTGTGCTCAATGACTGACGTGTCATATGTCTTGAGGTCTTCGTAGGTCCATGTAAACACGTCAGAAAACTTCCTCAGCAGCTTAGTATATTCGGCCCTCTGCTCCTCAGTCAGACTCTTTGACAGTTTGACCATATTGGGCTCCTCTGGTGTGCCTATGTTGCAATCAGCTGTATCAGCATCATCACCAGAAACTCTCCCCTTTACTGCCACATCATTTCCATCAAACAACCTTTCTAGTGGGATGAGTCCTTTTGGAATGTGATTGCTCAGCAGTTGTATAATCTGATGGTCAGCAATTTTATTCATCAACTCCCCAGGGTGATGATCAGGTTCTCCCTCAATGTCAGGGTCCTCATCTATGTGCAATGCAGAAAAGTTATCAACGGATTGAAGAAACTTTTCGATCTCTTGATCATCCTCAAATACCTTCCAATGCTTGACATTGTCTGGTACAGAGGGTCTGTATTTTATTTCAATATTGGACCTGACAGTGGGAAGCTCAGGAACTTCAAGCAGACTAGTTGTGAAAGCTAAACAGTCGGCTGGGGCATTTTCTTCCCTTGGAATGAAAGAGATGTTAAAAGCCAGGAAGAAATTATTCACAAGGTCCCATACCTCGTTCCTGTAGTTCCTGAGTCGAGGATGCTTGGTATGATAAACGTTTTTTACCTGCTGGACAATCAAATCTGCATCCCCGAACACATCTATCTCCCTGATTTCCATTTCTTTCGCAGTTGTCAATCCCAGAACCAGAGCTTCATACTATGCCACATTGTTAGTGACTTCAAATTCCAGCCTGTATGACAGAGAGATGGTCTCATGAGAGGGGGATATGAATACTATCCCGGCACCTACACCCATACTGGAGGAAGCTCCATCAAAGAACATCTTCCAAACAGAGGTGGTTGGAGGGGGTGTCTCCTGATTAAGAATGGAATGCTTTCTGATCTGCAAAGGGGGTTCGGGAGTCTCTGTGAGCTGCAGTAAACTGGAGACTAAATCAGTGTCCAAGGCATACATGGGATGATTAGTGGGGTTTGCTTCGTCACTGACAATTTAGGCTAGCTAGGCTTCTCTGTATAATCTCCTATGTTCCCCTCCAAACACTGGAATGGTGGCATATGTAAGATCCATCTGTAACGTCCCTCCAAGTCTCTTAATCCAAGATCTTGACAACAACATGCCAAACTTGGGAGGAACATCAGCTGCCACAATATCCATAACCATACTTTTCATGGGTAGCTGAAACAAAGAGACCACCAGGTCCTTGATGACTCCCAAACATTGCACTCTCCTGGATTCAAAAGAATAAAGGTCGTGATAGGCTCGGGTGACTTCCAGTCCTAATTCTTCCATGACATATTTGGGCATGAGGTTGTGGGAGGCTCCTGAATCCATCAAACAATTGTGTAGCACCTTATCATGTATGTTCAGGGAAGTGTAGAAGGGAGGGGATGAATCATCTTTGTCTTCTACCATGGGGCCTAGGACAACTGTTGGCTTTTCATCTTGGAGATTTATGAAGTCTGTGGATGGGCCTAAGGCTTCAGATTTAAAAAGGTCAGAGAAGCGCTTCTTGAATTCGCTATGTTTGATTAACTCAGTGAGGGGCACGGGGATCCTGATCTTTTGGATATCATGCTCGAAATTAAAAGAAGATGCAAGTTTTGGAATATCTCTAATTTTAGGAGCATGATTTTGGACAATGGGAGAGAGAGGTTGGGCCTTCTTACCTCTGTGATTGTCTGTTATCTCATTAGCAGGCTTCTTTGCTCTAGTGGATGGTTCCAGGACATCAAGTGTTGCTTCCCTTTTTTCTAACCTCAGGTTATATCTGCCTCGACCACCACTGACTTTGTCTCCTTTGCTCAACTCATTCAGCTAACCATCCATGAGAGACTCTTCATAAGCTGACTGGGTCAGATGAGGGAAAGGAGGAGTGACTTCTAAAGAGTGGATTTTAGGTTCAGGCTCGTCTGTTTCCCCTTCTTGCTCCTCAGCTACAAAATTGTTCTGGAAGGGAGCCTGAATCCTTTAGTCTTCTCTGTCTCTTCCTTTGTGCATAGTCAGGGGGGGAATATTATTTGGCCTTTTGAAACCCCCTTTATTTTCGATGTTCTGAGGGCCCTTATACATTTTCTTTCTTTCCACCTTCAATCTCTCCACCTCTTCTTTAAGGAAGTTCATTACTTGGGTCAGTTCATTTACTTGAGGGTGGGACAATGATGGGCTGGAAGTTGAGGCTTCCGACTTTTCCTTTCTTATGTCTGTGTCGGCCTAGCTTCTCAGCCTATCAGCTGCCAATATCTTGCATCTGAGCTAAAGAGGTGGCTCTTATTTCTCTTAATACGAGACAGAAATCAGGGTCAAAGGCACTAGCATATGAGATTTGAGCAGAGGCCTCTGAGGGTTTAATCTCTGCAGGAATTTTGTTGTACATTTTATTAAATCTTTTGGAGAAGTCCGAGACAGACTCTCCTTCCATCTTCTTCAGAGACCCAAACTCCGTCATGTAATACATATAATCCTTCCTGTCTCCCCACTGTCTCAGGAAAACACTATCCAGAGCCTCAATTCCAGCAATAGAGTCAGGGGCTAGTCCTCTAAACCATTTCCTGACCTCACCCTCTAGGCTCTGGACAAAGACTCTCATCCAGACATCTTCATTTTCAATGTTTAAGTTGTCTGCATAACTATAAAAAGAAGCCAAGTGCTCCTCAGCAGTTATGTCTCCTTCCCCACTGAACTTGGGCATGTACTTCAAGTAGTCTCCAACAGGGAGAGGATTCATAGGATGAGGTAGGATTAAAGGAGCATATCTAGCAACTACTATGGCGTCCATCCTATTCAGAGGGGGATTAGCACCAGCCATAGGAGTATTAGGTAGAGGAGAACTCGGAAGAGAAGGTTTATGGACAGGGGATGTTGGAAAAGAGGTTCTCAAAGGGAACGATGGGAAAAACAGAGAGAGGTCTAAGGGACTCGAATGTGTAGATGTTTCTCTCTGTGTAGCAGTAGTAATAAAAGGAGGAGTAGTGAAATAAGCATGCCTCTGAAAACAATATCTTCTTACTTCCAAACGCGGGAAACCAGAGAAAAAACAATGCAACAATAAATCATTTACCATAACATAACTGTATTAATTCACGCGAATCATTCGATCATGAACTCTCCAGCATAAGACGAAAACAGAGATGAAAAGGGAAACTGTTTGTTATAAACCAAGAAGTCTCAAACACAGACACATAACTAGGAATCCAGAATGGTCATGAAAAATTTACAGTCGGGAGCTTAGCTCTACCATCGATAGATACAAAAATGGCTAAAATGCCTTCATGTAATCAAACTAACAACAACAACAAAATCGAGACGTAGCATTGAAAGATTTGCGTCTGCATGGCTTCTGACAACACGGAGCTGCAATCTTTGAATGGTCATGCAACTTATGGCAGATGCGATCGATCTCCTGACAGTTTATTCGGCGAATCGACGTGCCTTTAATTCAATGCAGGACTTCCCATTATGGCGGAGACGATGTGTAACCACCACCAACCGCTTCAATAACTGCTTCTTGGGATTGAAGACGACCTGGCCAACTCAGCATTTTGGGACATGGAAAACTCCTCGTGCTGCCACCTGGAATAACCGAATAGCTTGAAGGATGGGTATGGAGGCCAACACGGGAAGTGGGGTAAGGCTACGGAATGACGGGGCCACAACTACAAGGACGAAGCAAGAACGATGAGAGGTGATCAGAGGCGGCGAGAGAATAGACGTGGCAGTCTTAATGTAGTGAGAGGCTGACATGGAGGGAAAGGGATACGTGGCGGGTGGTAAATGGATGATGAGACGAGGAAAAGGCCATATGGAAGCATGAGAGACGGGTGAACGGTGACACATGGCGGCAAGGGAAAGGCGGACAGGGAGATGTCATGACGGAAAAAAGGGCCCACACGGGTTAAAGACAAGGCAGTTGAGAAGGTCGGGGCCGTGCCTGAGCCGTTGATCCGGACTCCTCGATCGTGGCCATCGGAAAAATGCATCCATGATTCTGGACCCCCCCCCCTCCGCTTAAAGGTAGAAAGGCGGGGGGGTCCGGAATTGCTTTCATCTTCGTTGATCCGGGCACGCTAATCTGGGCTGTCGGAGAGGTGCGCCCCCGATTCCAGACCCCCCACCCCCCGCTTAAAGGTAAAAAGGCAAGGGGGGTCCGGAATCCAATATGCGTCATTGATCCGAGCGCGGAAATATGGACTGCTCGGACCTGCTCGTGACTTATCTTGGGTGCATTATCATTCGAAACTTTGGACAAGTGGGTTTTAACCCATTCTTTTGCGTTCTAGCCCCCCTTTACAAGAAATATCGCTAACACCAAGAAATATTTGATTGGTTTTAATATATCATTTCTATTTATGAATAATGTGATCTAAACGATCAAGCCATCTCCTATTCATAAAATTCATATACAACCACAACCAATATAGGGGGCATAATCTTCAATCATCACTCTGACATAGTTGCAATGAAATATTTATCAGTAATCCTAGACACTGTAGCCTGAGAGTGCAAACCATATAATGATCCCCCTTCTCAAAATCATGATCATGTCTTGGTCTGTGATGAACCTCTCATTGAATAAATTCCATCATCTTCATAATTTGAATACATTCATGCATTGTATACAAATTTGTTTTATATAATCATCCACATGAGCATCCATCTTCCTATCATACAATACACTCTTCACATTACTCCTTTAGCGATGAAACATTGAATGATATACCAGATCAAGAAGAGTGTCCAACGTTGATCTATCAAGCACTCATCCTTAACAATACTTCATCTGAAATGCATCCCTTTGAAAGTCCCTTGAAATTCGAATTTATGGAACATGGTGAATCACAATCTAATTTTGATGTCCCTATTTTTTATTATTACTTTCCAGTCTCGTAATTGAATGAAAACATTGAACTATCACTCATTGGTCCTATGCAATCTGATGTTTTTTACCTTGATGAACATATGATAATCACTAAAAATCTAAAGTATGCAAAGCACTGTGAGTTTGTATATCCTTATGAACAAATCACAACAAACGATAAACCCATCACCATGCAAAATACAAGAAACATTGAGTTGATTTAAGAACCTTTGTCATCTCAATCTACTTTAGAATTACATGTTACTCCCCAGGAGTTGATACATCCCTATCAGTGGATTCTATACTAATACTCCATCACTTGTCACATGATTTCATTGACGTCATAACAAAGGCTTTGGATCTTTCTTTCACTCAATGTTTCCCTCAGAAAATACACCATTATCTCTCCTCTAAGCATGTGGAGTATGTGAAATTTGAATCGAGGGAGATCTACATCGACAATGAGACACTCCAATTTTAATCGATGATTATGTCAATTGCTTGTTGTCTTACTTCTACCCCTAGGATCAACAATACCACCCACTCTCAGAATCCCTTACAAAGTATGTTGCATGCAATTTTCATTCATGAACCTTATCAGGTATGTATCTCGTTATTGATTTCCTTCTAGCAATCATATGATGATCATTGTAAATTTTTCAACATGACTGAATCTTTGTTGGAATAATATTACATGTCTGCATGTATCACGAATCATAACAATTCCAAATTCAATTTGTTGCGTGGAGACTCACATGAATAAATTTTTCCAATCTTGCATCTCTCACTACTCCATTCTCTCCAATTGGCCTTCAACCAATATGCGATTGCATGTTTGGAGTTGATTGATTGGCTTCACTAGCACTACGCTTACACTTAGATTCCTTCCAGCTAGTGTAGGTTAGGTTAGTAATAGGGTTAGCATAGTTATTTTACTTCTTTTCTTCTCGCATAACTTAGATATTTTTTTTTATTTTCATCTGAATAACATAGGTTTATATTTGCTTTGTTTTCTTCAATAAAGACCACCAATTGTCATTATCTTAATTTACAGTTCATGGTGATCACTTTAGTTTAATTTCCTTTTCATCCAAGTTTTTGTATTTTAGTGCAATGCTCTTCATTTTATTTCACTAAAAGTTTTTCTTAATCTTGGTTTTCCTCCATCTTCATGAGGAAATCATGTGCAGGAATTCTTCGATAGGTTCAATTGAAATTTTTTCTTATCTCAACAACATTTACCCTAACATTGATAGTTGGGCAGCCAGTTTCTCCAAAATGTTGAAAGGACATCTGCTGGGAAATGCTTTACAGTTCAACCAAGATTGAGATTGGATTAAAGAAATCATGTTTGTTGTTCACTTCCTTACTCAGGATGTTGTCTATCGAGAAGAACTCACCCAAGCATTTGTGGATCTAAGATAGAGGGTATGTCGGATACTTCATGGTGCACTTATCTTTTTTCCCATTCTTAAAGTTTTTTTTCAATCATGGGGAAAGTAATACTATATTTTGCATTTAGTATACAACTCAAGGAACGAAGTATCAAGTTTTAGTATCCCTTTAATCTATCTCAAGTGGAATCTGATATCAAGGATATTGGCCAATAAAATGGCTCTCAAGCACATCCCTTTAGGGAAGAACTAGTAATCATGACAATTTTAGTCATTTGATGTCCAAAAAGGAGAGATTCCACTAGACAAACCAACATTCAATCTCAATCCTACCCTGTCTCCTGAAATTGGAATGGGTGATACTCATGGCATGATATCATACACCCAGACATATTTTTTTTATCATTTTCAAATTACTGTGGTGAGGATTTTTCATAAATATTTTCCGAAGTTGATAATGGAAATATATATATTCATTTGAACAGAAAGACAAGATTTGAGGAAGACACACGTCTTAAAAAGGTTGGAACTGATCATGAAAAATTATAATTGTGGTTTACTAAGCATATCATTATGTAACATCAATTCTAAAGTTTGAAAAAGTGGAAAGGAAGTGAAAGTCTCGCAAGGCCAAATCAAGGAAATTTGATAGACAACAAATTAGAATTATGGCCAACCCTTGCCTGCTAAAGCAAAAGACTACACAAATGAATTAGAAGCCTTCATAAAATCATGATGAAAGGTTTAATTATCATCCAATTCTAGCATGAATACCTATCTAAATGAATTATTACATGTATTTTCTTTCACGTGGATTGATAGTCTCAAGAAACTTCAAATTTCTAGCCGGTCGGAATGTGTGAATATCCTCTTAGCTACTGAAAACACTCAATCTATAATTTATTTATCAGTCAATTGCATTTCCTAATTACATATTTTTGATCATCACTCATCTAAAAGGCTTGATTTTTCAGTTGCATCAATAAATTTGACCGACTTCATCTCCAATCATGAATATGTCAACTCTCCTAATTCAACATTTTTCTTCTCATTCTTTCATCATCATATTTTCCGTTAAAATTAGTTTGTTTCTTCAATTTTTTTGTCTTATGATATCTAATTATATCTCATGGTGTACAAACCAATCACCTTTATTTGTATTTTTATAGGTAACACCTTCGCACTAGAAGTAGGCACAAATCAACTTGCATCTCTTTTCTATCTCATGAGCTGAATTAGGGGTCTCTATTTGAAAATGAATCAGAACTATTTGGGGATGTTGTGATAGTAGTTAAACCATCACTGAGAATAGTGGTTAATCAATGGTCATCCTTTTATATTGGATGGAAATTAGATCCTATTTAATGGAGGAACCATTCACACACTAAGTATCTACTCTCGTGAAGGGGGAAGTGTCGGAGTCTAAAGGTTGAAAACAAAAAGGGATATATCTATGTAGTCAGATGCATCAAATATACAAGTAAATCTCAAAATATGATAGTCATCCCCTTTCAGGATAAAAAGGCCATCGCTTTCCCTATCCATCGAATACTAAGCAACCACTAAATAAGTCAGGAATGAATGGAAACGAAAGTTTGAACAAACTTTGAGACATGAAGAGATATTCGTCGAGGCTATGGATTCTCGTTGGCAGCAGAACAAGGTCTATGATGTCGTGGTGACTCCACTAGAGATATGGACACTTGCGAGCAGTGGAGAAACACTTGCGAGATATCTATATACGCTCCTGGTGAGAAATATTTATTTATCCCAAACCTATATCATACCCAATATTGAGATAAAAACCTGGATTGTCGACGCAGTTTAAGGAAATAAAATCCATCATCATTTATCCTCCACTTACGACAGACAAAATCTGCTAACCAATATGCAAGCATCACCAGTGATCCCACCATGATGGAATTAGTCATGTAATTTTTACACATTATTCCCATAATTTTTTGAACTTAAAAGTAAATATCACAACCCTTTATATTTCCTTGTTATCAGTTAGGAAAGACTAACAGATATTTTGGCTTCTCCTGGTGTGTCTCCATTTGTTGTTCCTGCACAACAACCTCCAATTTTTCATTTCTTAACCTCTCTCCAAGAAAAGGAATTGGGCCCCCCTTTCATTTTTTCCAAATGGAACCCTTTTTTATCGGAAAAATCGGTAAGTGCGGACACAAACTAATCTCCCTAACTTCAACATGAAGCTAGAACAAAACAAGATAGAATACAAACTTCACCTTAGACTTCATTGTCATATAAACTAGTTCAGAGAGGGACAAATGACATACCTTTTAAATGACGCTTGATCCTTGCTAGTGTCGTCCTTGTCGCTCCATATTTGGATTTTTAGGATGGTGAACCTGTTTAATAATCTGTTGGTAGCCAACCCATTTTTTTGATTACTCTCAAAAAGCTGCCTACACCTTGTCGTATTACGACAAATCATTGTCGCATTGTGCTTTTAATCATTTCGTCTCATTTTGTGCGACAATTACGATTTAATTTCATTTCAGTTTTCACAACTGCAAGGTTGAAAACACGTCTTTCGTTGCTTAGATTGTCGTCATTTTTGTTTGATTTACTGAAAGACGCTTGATCACTGGTTTATCATATGACTGCTAAAGGTTGTCTCGAACTTATGTTCTTGAGCATTATCTTATTTTGATTACACATTTGGATATATTTGATTGTTAAACCTTTGGGCATGAAAGTTATTCGTCTTGTTCAGATCTTATGAAAATTGTGTAATGGATTGGGTCATCCTTGCTTTGAACTATCACTCGATTATTATATGAAGAAATTCTAATTGTATGGTTCTAAGACTTTGGAATACAAATATATACAACATGTACCAAATGCATGAACACGTTTATAAGGTATGATAGCAATGGTTTCAAGGCGCATAAGTTAATCATATTCGAATTAATACTTGGCATACTGTTTGCAAAGTTGGATTATACGTTGATTGATTATATGATCCCGAGCTATGTATTAACAATAAACCCTGTGATTAAGCGATGTAATGAACGATGGAATTGGCACGACGGATCAATAGTTAATGTTGGTACTGTGCTTGTTTAAACTCAACACTTGGCACGTTATTATCGTATGAGGTGTTGATTCTCACTCGGATGAATGGCACGTAGAGGTGATGATTCACCTGTTGGCTGATCGATGCATTTGTTTAAATGATTATGGTTTTAAA
>SNQJ01S0134614.1:0-12276 GCA_010110895.2 Picea sitchensis
CAAATTATAAACAATGTTTGTTTATAAGTTATAGTTAGTTTAAATTCATTTTTTATTTTTCTAGATTTTGTTTTATTCACAATTTTTAGGTTATTAATTTAGGTTTCTTTTTGTTTCACAGGTTTTTATTATCAAATATTTGATATGGATCTGATTATGGTTTGATTTTATTACCCAAATACGTTCAAGATGATTGATCCAAAAATAATTTTGGATTGCTACAAATAATTTTATGAGCAACAATAGATAAAATTTGGAAAGGCGTCAAGATCAGACAAACGATTTTGCAGAATTGATTACAGCCAAACCATGAGGAATTTGAAGAAACGGTTGAAAACCCAGAACCAAAATGGACCCATTTACCTTCCTCATAGATATTTGCCCAAAAAAATACACTATTTGAGAGATATTTAGGTCTCTTTTAGAGGTAAATTTCAGGTGGCAGAAATTGATAGTGACGCCCAGACTGTTCATTCATTTTATAAATATATGAAAAAGATCAGAGCCAAAAAAGGATCCAAGAATTGGAAAGGAGGATTTTAATCCTTTCTATTTTGTATATTATTGCTTTTGCAGACTTTTATTTCTTTTCAAATGGAGTAATGGATGGCTAGAATCTTTGGGAGAGTGGATGAATATTTTTAAAGAAGAATATGGAATTCCAGGTTGCTTAATGGCTTTTGTCTTGTGAGTAAAATGGTTTTATTTTCATTATAATATATTCATATTCTTTGAATAATTGATTATGCATTGATTTAAATAGATTTAGTCTTTTTTTATCAATACATGGTTAATTATTATCATTTATGTATTAATTTTTCCAATCTTTAAAGTCTATTATCCAAACAATTTCTTCCAGGACTATAGAATGGACAAGTGATTCCAAAAACTTAATAGAACGACATATATGCATTTTGGCTTTAGCCTTTTGTTTATAATGTTGTTATTTATGTCTTTTTAATCCTATTGCATGTGTAGGTCTGCTATATTTAGATTAAATGATCTGTGATGTGTAGGAGGTTTATATTATAAATACCATCTATCATTTGCTCCTCAAAATACAAATGTTGTGATTATACCTTCGATTTAAATAATGAGATTTATCTTTGAATTTTAAATTGAATGATAAAATGCATAGATTGCTTCCAGATTTATCTTGCTGTAATCATGTATAATTATGAGATTATAGGTATATGTTTGTGTTTCCTTTTCTTTCATTAAAACCTAAGCTGCCAATACATGTTCTAAATTTATTTAGAACAGTAATAAGGTTCATTGCAGATTTCTCTCTTGGACATGGTAGTTGGATGTTCACCACTCATGTAGATGCTTGGATACACCTCACTAATTCATTGACATGATAGCTTCTTTGTATTTTTATGTCATTTGCATATTATTGAAACTACAATGTATGGTTCAGCTATGACTATCCAGATGTTCATGTTTCATTAACCTTTTTTGTAAGATTCTTTAAATTTATAAAAGAAAAACAATAAATATTTTTATGTGCTTTCTTTATCTGCTTCCTAGAAGTAATCATTTTTCACATCGATTTTCGTAAGTTTCGAATAAAACTTGCACCTTGTAAATCATGTAAATAAGCATCTTGTAAATCATGTAAATAAACAAGACTTGTCATCTTCTTCTTAAATACAACTACTATAGTTACATTTGAACATATGTACATATATATAGTGTGTTTATTAATTAGTTAGTTATTTCTCTCTTTTATTCATTTCTTTTAGGATTCTTAGATTGGCTAACGGAGCCATTCAACCCGTTAGAACGAGTTACACCAAACGGCTTGGGTTATTTAGACAACCCCAGACTGGACTCGCTCTTCCAGTTGACGGACGGTCAATTTCGTCCGTCAACAAATGGCGCTAGAAGGAGGGCCAGACTGACAAGATGGCCTTATAGGAGTCTTTGTTTCGAATTTAATTAATTTCTCATGGCTCCCCAAATCACTGTGTTGGAACATGCTTTCCACTTCTCATTACCTGATATTCCCAACAAGATAGTCTCTCTCTTGTCCAAACTCACCTTAAAACGACTTGGGTTGTTTAGACAACCCCGGATCTGACTCGCTCTTCCAGTTGATAGACAATCAATTTCTCACTGCCAACAACTCCTCTCAGGAACTTTGCTCCAAGTAGTTTCCCACCAATGTTTGACATGAGGGAGAGCTTTAAGGAGTGCGAAGGTGATCTTTTCTTTGTCGGAAAAATTGTGAACAGAGAAATAACCTTCTAGCAGAGTTAACCATTTTTCTAGGTCTTCTGCATCTATCTGTCCTTCAAATACAGGAATATCAAAATTAACTTGTACTTTGAAAGGTGAGGTGTCTCCAAAGTGGTCGCTTGATGAAGATGCACCTCATGCTATCGGCAAGCATTTAAGGATGTGGGCAAAATTCTCCATCATTTCGTCCCTCTGTCATGTGAGAGATTACTCAAGCAATAGATTGATAGGATCATCTGCTCCGTCATTTTTCTTTTCTTCCGCCATTGAGGGTTTCTTGGGTGTGCGAAAGCGATTGTCTTCAAGAGAGACAAGCTCGAGACCCAACTTGCTATACTCAGACCTCGTCGGGGACATGCACTGAAAAAATGATCAAGAGCAACCACTGATCCATATTTTATGAGAAGAACGAAATGAATACAGATTATTAACAGGTGCTTAACACAGAATAATAGAGATACAGTAAGACTGATTTTCTATTCAATAACGAAATAAGATGAAACTGTAAAATGCAGTGGAAACAAGCTTGCTGGAATGGTGGCAGCTTATCTCCGAGAAGAGATGTGACAGCTACTCGCATTCGTAAGAAGATTATTGCAATGAGGCTCTGAAGGAATTTTTACAATAAATAGGAATGCCAAAAACCCTAGACATCCAAAAACCTAACCCTATGAGATGAAGCGCCAAAAGTCATGTGAGCCAAAAGTCAACTTCCCGGGGTCGTAACTTTTGCATACGATCTTCGTTTTAGGCTTATGATAGCTCGTTGGAAAGGTATCATCGAAGAGACTCATTTTGGGGGCTCAATCATGCCATCGTCTATCATTGAGAACCTCGATCTCGAAAAACCTTCATTTAGGCCCTCAAAATGGCCCCGGAAGTTCAAACCTGCTAAAAATAGTAAATTGCCAAAATTGTCAGTAAAATGTTTTGAGCCAGTCGGAAAAGGTGGGTGGCCATCGATATCCACCTGGATCATACAGTGTCTCTGTTTTTACAGTCGAAGCCTGGGTTTGATTTCAATTTGGTTATTATTTCAAATATTTCTTATGTTTAATTTCAGAAGGGGTTTGGGCGAGTCTTGGAGTTGTTGACCAACCTTTTTGGTGTCTTCAGTGACCCTTGCGATCTGCAATGGGCCAGAGGTCAGTTTTCATTCTTGTCTTATTTTTCACTTTTTCCCCTTTCGCTTTCTTTAAAGACAAAGACAAAGAATTTATTTCAAGTTTCTTGTTTGAAGCATCAAAAAAAAAAAAAAATTACCATAGTGTTGTGTTTTCTTCGCATCTTGAAAGCTTTTCAAAAGAAAATAAGAAAGATAATTCTTCTTTGCTAGTGTTCTTATAAGTTTCATTTTTTGCAAGAGTCTTAACAACATCAGTTGCACTATCGCACCCTTTTTGAGTGAATCAATCCTTAAAAAGAACGCTAATTAAAATTAATTAGACTTTATGTTTGTAGGGTCAATAAACTAGTCTAGGCTAGAGCCTTGAATTAGGTTGGAGAGGAAACTCTTCAGGGCTTATAAGCAAACATTAGAGTCAGAGATAGGGAGTGTAAAAAGTTGAGTAAACATGAAAGTTATCTAGGACCCCCCTCTAACACAAGGGCTAAACACGAGGTTGTGTGAGGAAAGGTAGAGGAGATAACCCCTCCAAAGTCGGACCAAGCGTAGTGGGGAACACATATTGAGGACTTGTCATGGGATACTGTCGGTTGCATTTGCCTATGGATCTTCGTGGATCTCAAATCCCTTCAAGGTCATCAGTTGTCATCCAAATCACTTTCTATCGATACCCTTGGTAGGTTTCGGGCTTATTACCCTGCTCATTGTGGTCCACCCGACTGTACCCGCCTGGTGATTGTTCACGAGTTGACAACTTAGTTGCCTTTATTTTAGGGACTTACACATGTGACTGCATGGGTATACCACGATACCTAGGGAAGACGTCGGGCCATGATTTCTAGAGTATACCGAGAGGGTGCTTTCATGTTCGAGTTTCACTTGCACCGGTAAGTTGCTCTAGTGTTGGCTGGCGTAACTGTTCTTCCAACTAGATAGTGGTCTGCTTGATTTTCCTTTAGGAAATTTTAGTGTGTGATCTGTGCTCCCTAGTTTTCCATAGTGATTTAGTCAGTAATTGCTTTGGGTCTCTGACCTAGGGTGGTAGACTTCCCACTACACCAATCGTGAGGATTCTTGTGCTTTTCCTTTCTTCGGAAACATTAGTGTCCCTTTGATGGCCACTTTGTACATTCCTGAGTTGAATTTGGCACTACCAGTTTGGTTGGGCACCATTCCAAATGTCCTGAATGCTCTTGATGCTTCTCAGTTAAGGAATTTATGTCATGGGCACCATGTTGATGTTTCTTCATCAGCAAAGTCTTCTCCTCCTCCTTCTCCCACCTATGGTGAAAGTACAATTACTAGTAACCAGAAGTCTAAACGAAGTAGAAAGAGGAAGAATAGGAAGAATAAATCACCAACCTCTGCGAGTCATGTTGGAAATAGGTCGACCAGCTCTACAAGTCATGTTGAAGACGAGCACCTAGCCTCTGCAAGTCATGTTGGGGGGGGAATTCCAGCTTTCTAGTCATACTAGCAATAGGTGTTATCGACCCATCACCAAATTCTGCAAGTCATGTTGGAGATGTGCAACTAACCACTACTATTCATGCCGGGGGAATTGATTCTGTTGAGAAACCTAGATGGATAGGACGTAATCCTAAGTTCGCTTGTAAGATTTGCAAGGGGGATCACCTTACTCATTTATGCCATGGCTTTCCAGAGGTATGAAGATTATGGTCCATGTCTTCAAGCTCTTCTGATTCTAAGTCTTCTGAGGTTTCCTCGTAGTCTATTCAACCATTGGTTGAGAAAGAGGTCATGTTGATGCAGTCATCGGCTAATCCCACTCCTCTTTTAGGGTGTGAGGTGCCTTTATACCATGTAGTCTCATAGCCTATTCAACCATTGGTTGAGAAAGTGGTCATGTCGATGCAGTCATCGGCTGATCCCACTCCTCTTTCGGGGTGTGAGGTGCCTTTAGACCATGTAGTCTCGTAGCCTATTTAGCCATTGGTTGAGAAAGTGGTCATGCCGATGCAGTCATCGGCTGATCCCATTCCTCTTTTCGGGGGTGAGGTGCCTTTAGACCATGTAGTCTCACAGCCTATTCAGCCATTGGTTGAGAAAGTGGTCACACTGATGCAGTCTTCGTCTGATCCCACTCTTCTCTTAGAGAGTGTCGAGTCTACCAAAGTGGTCACCCCGTTGAAATCTTCGGCTGATCCCACTCTTCTCTTAGAGAGTGATGTGTCTACCGACTACATTTTTAGCATTTCCAGTTCAGTATTTTCATAACAAGGGGTCATTTCGCTCACTTCGAGCACACCCCCTCCAAGCCCTAGGATGGTTTCCTTTGATTGGAATGACCTTGTTGAGCCTCGTCTTCCTTATTTCGCACCCTTTCAAATAAGGGTTAAATTTAATTCAAATTTTTTTTATCGATGTATTGTGGATGAAGGAGCCTATGCAAGTATTTTAGCCTCCTCGGTCTGGAAAGTCTTGGGATCTCCCAAGCTTATGTCTGCTTCACATGAGTTGTTGGATTTTGACAGACGTCCTAGTGAATATTTGGGGGTTCTTCCTCAGTTTCCTATCTCGTTAGGTGGGAAGAGTGTCCTTGTTGATGTTATAGTGGTGCAAGGCCCGTTTGATTTCAATATGCTTCTCGGGCAAGATTATGTATATGCTATGAATGTTTTGGTGTCTATGCTCTTCCAGGTGATGCATTTTCCTCATAATGGAAGCATTTCCACTATTGACCAACTAGCATCTGATAATCACCATCCTAATTCAGTGTTATTTCATGATGCCCCTTTATATGTTCCCAGTGTACGTGTAGACTATACCCCGCCACGGGTTAATTATGTGGCGTCTTATCCTCGGTGTTCAATTGATTCTGAGAAGTAACCTATGTAATCATGTTTGCCTTCTAGATACTTGGTGTCAACAATTGATCCATTGGTTTATACAATGGGGGAATGGGATCCCTTGCTTCCCCCTCTTGGTCCAAGTGATCTTGAGTCTTCTTCTGAGTCTGATCTTGTTGTTTGTAGATCCTCAAGCCCTCGTCCTTGTGATTCTTTGTTTATAGACTCTGCCAGTCCTAGACAAAACCTCCATCGTCATATGGAATATGTTTAGTTTACTTCGCCCTTTGGGACTGTCGACCCTCCTTGTTCACGTGATTTCTTGAATATTCAATTGCCTTCTGATGAGGCTATCCCTGAAGCCATGACTATGGTTTCTATACCATGGGATGACTTACACCATGGTTTGTGGTTTCTTCCCTTTTGGGAGACTTTCCAAGTTGACTATCGAAGAGACTCTTGGTCTGAGCCTAGCAGTGGGCTCTACTTGAACCAATTTCATACATCAGTCGTAGCCCCTTAGAGTCTTCTTTAAGCCCTTTTCAGACTCTATAAACATGAAAACATTATCGAGCGATCTTGTTTTCCTTCACGCTCGCCAAACTAAAACTTGAAGGCATGTTTATTCAACGGTAGTTTACCCCTTTTCCGGTCTAGATGGTCATTTGTACGAACAAAGGTATACTCTAGGAACTTCTGTTTGCTAGAAGAGTATTCTCAGGTATAAGTTTAACCCTCTTTTGGGCCTGATGGACTAAATTTATGAAAAAGGAACCCCCACGGAGTCGATAGTTAATCTCTTTTCAGACTCCCTAAAATTGAAAAGATTGTCGAGTGACCTTGTTCCTTCACACTTGTTAAGTTGGTCTAGAAGAACATCCCCTACGAAATCCATAGTTAAGCTCTTTTGAGACTCCTTAAAATTGAAAAGATCGTCGAGTGACCTTGTTCTTTCACACTCGTTAAATTTGTTCAGAAAAACATCTACTGGTATGAGTTTACCCCTTTTTTCAGCCTGTAGATTAAGGAGGAAAAAGGTACACCTTGGGAGATTCGTCTCGCCAGGAGATTTATCCTAAGTAGATTTTATACTTTTTTGGGCTAGGGAGACTAAATCTAGAAAAAGGCTGTGAATCCATATTTAAGCTCTTTTAAGACTCCTTAAAATTGAAAATATTTTTGAGTGATCTTTTCTTTGTCACACTCGTTAAAATGGTTTTGAATAAATGTATTTTCGGTGCTAGTTTACCCCTTTTTCGAACCGATTAGACTACCTTCGAAAAAAGGTATCCCAGTGGAGTAATCACATTTGCATCCCTGCGTCTTTGGCCTAATTTTGGCTCCATGTTGCTCTCAACTGAACCTTTGTGTTATCACACTAAGTTTCCTGGGGGTTTTAGCCTTTAGTTTTATCTTTTCCTAAGCCTTAGATTTTAATTTTTTTTAATTCGACCCTTTTAAAAGTGTGTTTGTTAGGACCCCCTTGATAAATAAAGTATTGAGTCATGACTTGTGTTTTGATCCTCATTCAAGTTTGGACTTAGGACCATTTTGTTCATGATTTATCTTTGATCCCCCTCATGACTTGTCACTAGGATCGATTCACTCCACGAATAGCTTGATTTGACAGGCCATTTTCCTCACTCATGCCCTTGTAGCCCTGCCTTATTGTCATTTGCTTACCTTTCCAATAATTTTTTGAAATGAAGTGTTGCCAACTCATCAGGAGTTTCCGTAGCACATTTCTCGTTCATCATATTCCACCATGATTTATGATTACAATGTTGATGTCATCTCTTCCTTGTTTTCAGTGCTAGGAGTTGTTTAAAAGATTCTTTCAAGATCTCATATTTACGATCTCTGATAACGGTTTGTGATTTTTGAAAAACTCAAGATTGTTTCACTACGCAAACTCCCAGTTTTGACCAGTCAGCAGTAGCAACGCTACTAGACTTGATGTTGAGGTAGAGTTGAAGGCCGACATGCTCGTGACTTCTTCCTGAAATATTGTTGGGGCTTCAAACTGCCTTTTATTCCATAGGTATTCCATGTTTTCCTCCTCTGCACATAAATTTCAAGCAAAGATAGCGCTCAAAATTTTGGTTATTGGGCCTGCATAGCTAGAGGATATCTTTACTCACGTGACCCTATCATTTTATTCCTTCCTTTAAAACCTGTAAATCTCATTACCTGCATATCGAAGTTTGAAACATCCACCCACCATTGCTACTAAGCTCCCAACATCCAAGCAAGTTTTATCGAGGTGCTAATCAACAAATTTGTTCCCCTTCTTCCTCTGACACTTAAATCGAGTTATTTCTACCCATTTTCAAAAGCCAATTACAGGGTATCCTCTCATTTTCTAAGTGTTCATACCTGTACACATATAACGATGGGATTTCAATAGCCAGTTTAGTTAGCTAGCAACCAGTCTAGTTTAAGGGAAGTTTTGTCCACTTGAGCCTTGACTTTAGGTCCTCCTGGTTATCACCACTCCATAGCCATAAGAAGATCTTATCATAAAATATGGATACTCCTCAGATGAAGAAGTCACACAAGGGAGGGAATGTGGTCAGAACCGAGGCTGTGGACATGCATCTATTTGAGGCAAAGCCCATGACTAGAAACGTTTTTCAAAGAGTGGGATGCTTCTCTTTCTGCCAAAATATGCAAAGAGGCCATCCTGAGGTGACAAGGCAGTTTGCCTTACATTTTGATGGCCTAAAAACCAAGGTAGGGGATCTATAATTTGAGGTGACTGAGGCCTCTATTTCAGCTGTTATAGGAATCCCTATCATAGGTGAGAAATGGTTTAAATCCATGGCTTTGAATGCAGCCTATGCCAAAAATTTCCTTAAGCCTGAACAATAAGATGGTAATTTGTCTAAAGGTGTGCTAAGGAATCATCTGATTGAGTAGTTTGACAAGATATTGAGGATCATTCAGATGTACTTTACGTGTGAAGGGAGGTTCAATACATTATACCAGTAGCATATACGGCGTCTGCTGCATTTTACTGGTAAAATTGAAATGAATATTCCCTACTATTTTCTAAGTAGCATAGGAAATATGTCAAACATGATTCAATCCAAGTCTAAGGCTATGGATACTAGCATCTTTCACTCTGGATTAATTAGAATGCTAGTTTCTGAAGAACTTGGTCAGAAAGACATCTCATGGTAACATTTTTTTATTGCTTCTCAATTCAAGTTTGATATAGAAGCTACTCCTCAGCCGTAGATAGCAAGCCCTTTACCATCCACCAATGTTGCTAAAGTAGGTACTAGCAAGAAGAGAAAGGGAAGAGTGCATTTTCAAGATCAATAGGTCATCAAGGAGGTTGTAGGAACTGAGGAGGAGGCTTGTCTTTCTCCATAGAGATATCTTTCACCCCCTCCTCCACCAGAGTTAGAAGAAGCCCCTTCTTCTACTAAACCAACAACAAAGAAAGGGAAGAAGCTACACTTCTCCTCATCTCCTTCAATAGCCAGCATCAAGGTCATAAATCCCTTCACAAGAGCATCAGCTTCTAAACATGTTGTTGAAGAATAGTCCCTACCTAAAGTCTCTATCCTATAGAAAAATAAAGATAGGAGCCAAGGCATTGGAAAGACTATGGAGAAGAAAGAAGAAATCCCTATACAGAAGAAGAAAGATAAAGGAAAATGAATTGAGAAGCCTGATGAGATAGACAAGGTAATTCCTGTCATGCAGGAAGAGAAAACCATGAAAATTCTTGTTGATACAGTTCACATCACTACTCCACCTGGCATTCAGATATTCAAAAGATTAATCAGACAACTTAGGGATACTAGGAAGGAGGTGGATCATTTGAAAGTAGAAGCCATGTCTGACAGAGTTAATATCAAAGAACTCATGGATGGCTACAACCACACCCTTGACATAGCAAAGTTTGCACCAAGAAAGGACTAACCTCTCCATAGGCAGCTCAAAAACCTTTATAGGCAGAACAAAATCTTTTAGTCTCAGAACAAAAATATCAAAGCAGAGTTGCAACATTTTCAAGATGAAGTGGCTCAAAGAATATTGCAAGTATTGGTTGAAGCTGCTATTGAAAAGGAGACACCAACAACCAAGGAGAGCATAGCTCCATTGCAGAAGCTTGTCACCACTAAAAGGAAGAATCATGTTGTGCCAAAGAAGGATCCTCCTTCTCCACGAAAGAGTGTCAGGTTAATGAAGTAGCTGGTGAAAGGTGAGGTCCATTTTTTAATATGGTCCCTTTTTGTGAGGATAAACTATTGATGAAACACTACCTATGCCACCTATATAGGATTCTAGCGATTACTATTCATAGTTTTGGGTTTTTTACAAAGAATTAATCCCTTCGGAAGTAATAGTGCAGACATTTTGTAGCGCTATGGCTCTACGAAATAGTTTGTTTTTGATATTCCACCAATTTTCTACCCACAATGCTATCAAAATGCCTAATACTAATGAAGCTACTACTACCCGAGGTTGCTACCCATTCTGCATATGTTCAAGTGACATTGCTGCGAATTGTGATGGTGCTACCTAAGGTTTGACAAGATACATAGTGGCGCTACCAAAATTCTCTACCGAATTTCTAGCAGAGACAGAATCCTACATAGAGATACACCATAGTGGCACTACTGAAATTCGCTACCAAAATTCTCGCAGAGACTGAAGTTTGCACAGACGTTACGAAGGTTTGGTGCTACCTTTTCTACTTGTGTAGTTTTGAGGTTGCACTACAGAATATCATGAAATTTGGTGAAGGCACTACAAAGTGCACTACTCAGAGTGCTACCCAAAGATGCTACCAAAAGATACCAGGAATCCAGGAGGGTCGAGCTAACAACTTTTTGGATAGTTGATGATGGAGAGAATTGCAGAGACAACAACTAGCAGCATGATGACAACCACATGCCCCTAAAGGACACATGGAAAACAAGGAGTTGCAAACCAATGGGAAATCAAGTTAGTTCAAATATTGGTTGGATCAGTCACCAACACTTTCCAATTTTATAGCATAGGTTTTTAGTCAAGTTGTTAGATGGAATAAATTCTTAGAGATTTTCATGGGAAGAAGGCTACCTCACACCTCCAGCTGTTGCCTCTTTTTTTGTTATAAATAGATAGATGAAATTCTCTAGTAGGTTTGAATGGTTGATCAAGGATCCCTTATACTGTAATATTTTGATGAAGTTACTGTGAACTAGTTATGTACTTGATTTGAGTCATGTTGGTTAATAGAAATCATCTTCTCTTTCCAACTTATTTTCTTTTGATGCTATAGTGTTCATGCTTTGAATGATTCACATGAATGGTTGTGGTGATATTATGATGTATGGTTGATTATTATATTATTATGATGTTTCTTTAGTGTCCTTAAGTTCTGAACTCAATAAGATCTTGTGTTAAGAGTCTTTCTTGCTTAGGTTGTATGCAGACCTGATGTTTACAACAACCTCTACATTCCTCTCACTAAAGTCTTCCCTCTATTCATACTTAGTTCCACTTACTGATTGAATTTAGCCAAGACCTTGATTTCTCATGCCTGCTAGCCCTGATTTCTGAGTTGGAACATTATCATCTTGAGTCTTATCCATTTGACCCCTTAAAACTCTTTTACATTCACACAGAACCTGATGGGTATTGGGCTTGCTTTCCATGCAATATGAAGGTGATTCCTAGTGCTAACATTCTTGGCATCATTGTCGGGGACCGATTTGAATACTTTTCCCTGGGATTAAACCACACAACTTACTAGTTCTAAAGGTGCATCAGAACTTAGTATCTTGAAGATTGCATCTTGCACCTGGCGACTCCATTGTTTCAGCTCTGGCGCCTAAAGGAAGACATACAAGATCAAATCCACATTTACCTTTGGTTCCACCTGAGGCTGACCCATAAAAGACAATCAAGACGAGAAAATTTTCTCAAGAAAGTTTTTCTACTGCTGCTACAAGTGCTTCTGGTCAATTGCCCGATTCCACTCTTAATCTGCCAGTTGTTATATCTGTTGATTAAGGTTGGTTGTCATTGATGTCAACCCTTGAAGAAAGACCCGTAGCACAAAGTTTTGGGTAATGGACCCAATAGTGTTTGATGTAA
>SNQJ01S0134614.1:12286-30077 GCA_010110895.2 Picea sitchensis
GTTGATGTACTAACTTACCCAAACGGGGCCCACATGACTTTTGGCGCTTCATCTCCTAGGGTTAGGTTTTTGGATGTCTAGGGTTTTTGGCATTCCTATTTATTGTAAAAAGGCCTTCAAAGCCTCATTGTAATCGTCTTATTGCGAATGTGAGTAGCCGTCACATCTCTTCTCAGAGATAAGCTGCCACCATTCTATCGAGTCTTTCACTTTGTATTTTATAGTCTCTGTACATTTATTTCATTAATAGAAATCATGTATTATTGTATATATGTGTTTATGGTGGCATATCTGATATATTTTGTTATATTATTGAATATCTGCGATATCTTTGTGCATTTCTTTATTATATCTCTGATCTCATTTCGTGCCGAAAATAATCTGGATCATTGTACTTAATCAAGAAACCCTGAGAAGTAAAACTTCAATCACGAAAGAGGTTGACTGCCTCTTCTTAAAGAAAAATTTTCTTGACACAGGAAATATATTGGTGCTTAAGCAGCCTGCGTATGTACGTGGGATGTCTAAATGCAGGGCGTGTATGTACACGTGCAAACCCACTATAGGCCGAGTACACCTCTGTAACTCCTCAAAAAATAAGATAAACAGGTATACTGAGAGGGAAGGGAGACCTATTATGGCACCAACAGGTGACCAGAATCCCTTAAAGACTCAACAGACTCATAAAGAAACTCAAAAAAGGTAAAACCAATCAAACACCCAAATAATCCCATAAAACCCCAGAGGTTTCCCCAGTATGGTCGCCAGTTCTGCTATAGCGGGAAATCCCCCCTATGGAGTACACTAGGGTTCAACATGTAGGCATATCTAACCACCTAAAAGTCTCCTACTTTTTATAACTACCCCGAATATACCCCACATTCATGCATAAAATACAAAGTAAAAAGATCTGGTAACTCTACCTTAAACTCCACGTCCGGTGTCGATCCTTTCACGTTTGATTGTTGCTCGACTACATGTCTCCTCCCAAGGTTGACCTGCATTCACAAACAGAAAAACAAGGAACTATGAGCATGCATCTTATATATGAATTAGTTGGTTAGATGTCCGTATAAAACATAAATCAAACATAAAGATTGAACACATCATATTGCGGGACAAAAAAGGTATTCCTTTTATTGATATCACAAAGTTTACTTACAATGAGATCGATGACTGCTCCTCGAACCTGGTCTATGATCCTCTTCACCAAGATCCAATTGTGCTTCCACGTATCTTTCTCGTCTCACACTTCTCTCTAGGGAAATGACATAGTCTTATAATGGAGGGAAAAGGCAAGAATGGGCAATTCTAGCACAAAACTCACAAGGTGGCTGCAAATTCTTGGTGCGAGGGGATGTGAAACGGGCAGAGTTTCACTGTTCTTATTCTTATTTTAGGAATGAGACCCCAACACCTCCTTTTATATGACAAAAGGATGGTTGTTTAGTTGGGTGACGGGCTATAGGCGGTGGATTAGCTTGGAAACTACACAATAGCCTGTAATCTCAACGAATTCCTTGTAAATTTTTGGAGGTATACGTGGGATGAGGTGGAGAAGCCTGAGTACGTACACAGATTGTAGTGGATCATCCTGAGTTCGTACGCAGCCTGTAGTGGAGAAGCCTGAGTACATACGCGGGCTATAGTGGAGTAGTTTGAGTACATCTTCAAAAAATTGGTTTTTAAGAAGAGCAACTTAGTGATGTCTTGGTAAAATTTGCAAGTAAGAGGGCCTGGTGCCAGGAATGCATGGTGCAATTTAGGGTTATAACAGTGATCCATCATGATACGTAAAAACCATCAAACTTGTTCAGGTCCACCTTAGGAGGATGGTGTCATATGTTATTATCCATTGATCTATTGTTGTGCGGACTCGATGAGGGTTGTGGGTGGCTAAATATTCCTAAATTATAAGTTAATTCATGGTGTGGCTTAGTTTGCAGTGTATTCCAATGGTTTTCTTTTGGTATACCTTGAGTTGGCATACCCATCAAATTTTTAGTCAATCCTTGTTCGAAGTTGTTGACTTTCTCATAGCACTTCTTCTCATCCATCTTCGTATCCAACTTCACATTCAACCTAGAAATGTCATATTGAATTTTCTTAAGTTGTTCTTCCATGAATTCCAACTTACTCATAATAGAGTAGGGGTTCATGTTGTTAAGAGAAGTATGAGGTAGTTTATAGGTACCTTTCATGGGTGAGCTCACTGAAAAAGGTTATTGGTCCCTGGGGACAATGGAGTGTAATGAATTATAGTTCTCTGATATACGTGCGGGATCCAATAGTATATCTCTTTGATATACATGTGGGGTCAACAATGCCCTTAGTCGTACAAATCGACTGCCCAAGTACTAGAGAGTGATTTCCCTGAGTGTTACTCTTGGTGTACTATAACAACAAGATGACCAATTGGTTTAGCTAAAGTTGGTTTCAAGTATACCTAGGGGACTTCCTATATACCCAAAGGTACACAGAAGTGATATTTCATATATAGGTATTGTTTGATGCAGTACTACTCAAAGGGGTACCAACATGGGTTACAAGGTTTTTCAACAATGTCGTTCCACTTGTATTTCCAGTGTGTATTCTTCTCCTACGGTATTTTTATCCATTGAACAATAGATCACTATGTTATTTAAATATGGTGGAACATGTGTCTAAAAATAATTAAAATTTTATGATCTTTTTAACCCAAAAAAAATCTCTTAAAAACACCAGAAAATAATTTGTACAAGGTAGGTCTTGAGGCTGAAAATGTAAAATGATCACAACTTCAACTATACTTATCTGATTGGCTATTATGACCCCATTTATAAAATGTTGTGACAGTTTTTTATCTAATGGCATTGGCTTGACTGAAATATGTGCTCTCTGCCAAAATATATCCAATCTATGGAATTTGTGATCGTCACCGGAAAAATAAAACCCTAAAATTTACTGATTTTGAATCGACGATATTTCTATTTCTTGGACTTCATTTTGGACGAAGTGTTTTTTGAAATTGGGTATTTTTTCAAGAGGAATTCATATCTATGGCTAGTTTCTTCAAATTATACATACAAATTTTCATAAATTGACCTACATATTGTCATCCATTTTTGTCCTTCAAAAATATGCAAAAAGAAGAAAAAATATATTCCACTTTGTGCCCCAAAATTCTCCCACTTCATGCCCAAGAAAGAGCTCTAATACCACTTGTAGTGTAGTTACTACTTAACCCCAAAAATTTAGATGATTCATATAAAATGTAGTGCAAATTATAAGAACACGAGAGAAAAGAGAGACAAAATAGAGAGCTATGTTCACTTGCCTCTTCAAGGGGGAAACATCCAAGATAAATGCTTCAAATACAATAAAAATTCTTGACAAAAGAATACGTGACCTACTCAATATTTAGTTATCCATAAAGAATCTTAACTACCTATGGGCCCCTTATAATGAGGGTCAACCAACTAATTTGACACTTATTACTAAAAATGACCCTTTATTACAATCAGTGAGTATTAAATAACTATTTAATGAGCCTTATTCAAGGACGATGACCTCTTACATTAATAAAGTATCTAAGTAAGGGGATTAGGATAGGACCCTAACAAATTTACTTAATTGTATATTTGTCAAATGGATTCTTAATATAATAAGTGATTATCTTCAACATCATTTATTTTACATTAAATTGTTACCCTAGTATATGATTGACCTCTATTATATGATGATAAATTATGGCACTCTAGTTCTAAATAGAGATGGGACACACCATTAAGTTGTTTTTGAGGATAAATTTGATGGAGATGGACCATGTACTATGGACTTTATGTTTGGAGGAAAAATGTGAGCGGGACATAATTGGGTAGTGCTTGGATTTAGGATCTTTTGATTTACTCAAGTTTAAATTGGTCATGAAGAATTCCACACTAGCACATGCTGAGGTTTATGATTTGATTCTCACAATAGAACATGTGACTAGACTTTAATTTTCCAATAGAAAATTTGCTCAATTATATTAGTAAATATAATTTGTTTACATATTTCAATCCATATCTAGGATCAGTACAAGAGAATCTGACCAGAAGGCCTCACAAAGAAAATAAACACAGTACTTTATACAGTAGCAACTTTCATAACAAAAGAGACCGCAAGGATCTAGCCAAGGTTCTTCAAAATACAAAAACTGAAGCAGAAATGCAAAAACACTGACTAAGAAGTACTTGATAAAAACAGGAAAAGCATCGGAGAAGGATAATGACTGGTAAAGACTAAGATGTCTCCTGGGACCTTCAGTGCCATTGGTCCATAGGTAAGATGTGATTCTTCCTTCTGGTTCCCTTAATTCCTGCTTAGAAAGAAGATCTGCTTCCATATTAAATTCTCTGAAGATATGCACAAAACTGATGGCATGAGAATGTTTAATTAAATCCTTGATTTTGGATTTCCATCCCTCAATTTCACTTGCATGGAGTCTTCCTGTGTTGGACAACCAATCTATAACAACTTTTGAATCACCCAGAACTTGAAGTCGATGAAATGAAAAATGAGATGCCAACAAGAGAGTTGCCCAAACTCCCAATAACTCTGCTCTTGTGTTTGTGCCTCCTCCACAATTATAAACCCATCTAAAAACAAATAAGTCTAGATTTTTTAAAACTCCTGCAACTCCACACTAGATGCCATCAAGTTGGGTCGCTCCATCGTACCAAGCAATTGTCATATTCCTGCTGTGAGGGATTAATATGTCTTGCGGAGGTCCACATTTAAGAGGTGCCAAGACTCTTTTTTGAAAACCCGGAGTCTTATAAATCATTGTGTGGATAGAGGGAATAATATCCTCGAATAATGATTTGTTCCTCTCTAACCAAATAAACCAACAAATGTAGGCAGCTATCAAAGATGGGACAATCTTGTCTTCTACCCAGTTTTTGAAACAATTGGACAAGGTATTCCCTTTCCAACAATTTTTATATCCCTGTCCAGTAACCACTCTCTCCCAGACCGATTTGATGAGTGTGTGGTGAATAAAAAAGTGATTGATATTTTCAATATCTTGTTTACAAAGGTAGAAACGACTAGGTCCTTCCTAGCCTCTTAGTTGGAGAGTATCCCAAGTTAGAATTTTTCTTTTCATTGCCAACCATATAAAAAGTTTTATTTTTAGTTGAATGTCCCACTTCCATATTCACTGCCTCCATCCTCTAATTCTTGGTAGACCATGTGTGGATAATAAAGCCCAATATATATTTTTAACTGTGAGATATCCAGAATTATCTCCACCAATTCACATCAGTTCATCTTCTAAATCATGTATATAGGCACCATAATTAATAAGAACCCACCTAAATTGGTCCTATTTTTCTGCTATCTCTCCAGAAAATCCCAACTCGTTGTTTCTAATCCATATAGATGAAGAGGGTTGTCGATCGATAAGCCTCCTAGCCTAAGAGAAAGAAATTATATTTCGTTGTCTTAATTCTAACAGAAGATTATAGGAGAGGAAATACTTATCTCCCATCCCTAAGATCCTGTCTCTACCAAGTGAAACGAGTTGACCGGAGCCCAGAGTCCAACTTAACCAATGAGTGATCAAGTGGACTAATTTCAAAAGACCACTCCAGATTCTTGAGACTACCTTTTGATGGAAAGTTGGGGATCTTAACCAATTTTTAACAGTCGTATGAGGAAGATACTTATCTTTTGTAAATTTATGCCAGATTCTGTCACACATTAGTAATCACCAGAGTGAATTCGTGACCAAGGCTCTATTAAAGTCAAATATATTTCGAAGACCCCAACCACCATATTTATTTGGTAATGTAAGTTGTTCCCACTTGCAGAGATGGCAGTGGGTTGCCTCACTATTTCCTTTCCAAAGAAATTAAACATCATTTTTCTCAGATTATTTAAAACAGTGAAGGGAATGGCCACTAGAGACATCGAGTATACAAGGATGGCTTTCTAATATAGACTTTAATAAAGTGTAACGCCCTCCCAAAGACAACCACCTATAACACCATAGCCCTATCTTTTTTTCCATTTTTTTCAACATCCAACTCCAGTCTTCTACTCGTCGCGGCCCAGTATTTAAGTAGTAACCAAGGTATTTAAAACTAGTTGCTAGATCAAAAAAAGTGAAAGGAAACACATATTTGTAAGGAGTTAATTCCATATCCGACAAGTCTTCTTGGAGAATAGTAGTTTTTTGTCCGTTTACCTAAAGCCCCGATGCCAAGAAGAAAGTTTTAATAATTTTATCTATCTCCCACCATTCACTCATAGTGGCTTTTGTCATAATTATCACATCATCTACGAACAAAATGTGGAGAAAGTTTATAGTTCTGGATACTTTGACACCAGTCAGCTTCCCTTCATGTTGACTTTCCTTTAATAACAGGCTTAGTCCTTCCATTACCAAAATAAGTAGCAATGGGGATAAAGGGATCCCTTGTCATAACCCTCTTCCACTTTTGAAGAAATATGTGGCCTCTCCATTTAGTGAAACTACAAAGGATGAGGAAACAATGCAACTCATAATCCAATTGGTCATCCCGGTACCCAAACCAACTTGTAATATGATCATCCTTAGTAAGTCCCAATTTATGCAATCATAGACCTTCTGTAGGTCTAGTTTCAGAACTAAAGATTTTAATTTTTTTTTTAATGCTATGGAGGCACTCATGAACCATTGCAATGGCATCTTGGATCTGTCTACCTTGCAAAAACCCCAACTTCTCTCTGAAAGTGACCTGGAAATAATCGACTTTATCTGATTTGCTATTACCTTTTATATGATTTTGTAACAAAGGTTACACAGAGAGATAGGTCTAAAATCCCCAAAGGTGAGAGGCTTGTTCACTTTAGGGATTAAGGCTAAAAAGGTCGAGTTTAAGCCTTCTAAAATAATACCTTTTAATCTCGATTCTTCCACCATTTCTAAGAGATCCCCCCTAACCAGATCAAATAACCGAATAAAAAACTCAATTGTCCAGCCATCCAACCCTGGACTCTTATCCACTTTAAAACTAGCTAAAACTTCTTTTAATTCCCCCAAGTTTATCAAAATAAACAAGGCTTCAGCTTCAGCTTCAGTTACCAGTCTAGAGAAAAGACATACCACTTTAACTTGGTCACTTGTGGAAGGAGTAACTTGCGCTTTGAAAAAAAAATTAAAGTATTTCACAGCCTCTACTTTTAATTTTTACTGAACATTGTGCAATAGTCTTGCTTCATCTCTAATCTCCCAGACGTACTTACGATTCCTCCTGTAATTGGCAAAATTATGGAAAAAAATTGTGTTTTGATCACCACTATAGATCCAGATTGCCCAACTGCATTGTCTCCTGAGTTCTTCCTTTTCATTTAGTAACCTGTCCCTTTTTTGCTCAAGATTTTTTAAATGAAATTCCTCCTCTGGTATTCTTGATCCTCCCAGAAAGTTTAGCAGAGTGGTTTTTATTTCTTCCTCCAGCTTCATCAAATGAGAAATTGCCTTGTTGTTGCGAATCTTTACCCATTGCTTTGTGTTTGTCTTTAAATCTTTGAGTTTCTAGACCAGCCTTCTCTGTTTTCCACCCTCGCAAAGGAATTTAGGGTCATTCCAGAGATTTTGTACCATATCTATGAAATCATGGTCCAAGAGCCACTGAGAATTTAATTTAAAAGGATAAGCCTTAAAAAGTGAAGATTTCCAACTGAAGTAACATCGGAGCATGATCCGATATGAATGGATATTCCACCGAGGACCTGTAAATGCCAACCATTGAAAGAAGTTCTTCTGAAATGAAGAACCTGTCCAGTATTTTTGCAATCAAGTCTGCACCAGAACGACCATTCCCCCAAGTGGGGACAACTTGACATCGAGCCTTTACTTTATGACACTCTAGTTCCAAATTGAAATGGAACACACAATATTGACATTGTGCCTTAAGACAAAATGAGGTATGAGAATAGAATTGATAATGTATAGATATAGAATACTACTAACACAACCGCAAAGTGGTTGGTGAACGCCGAAAGGCGATGCCAAAGCTTCCTCCCGAACAGCTGAAACGCACGGACAGCTGAAACACACATAGAGCTGAGGAAATCTAAAAGTTAATTTCAAATGTGGTAATTCCAAAGGTTAAACAGTTAAACGTGGCAATCATATGGTGGTACAGTAATTTCTTAATATGATTAGGTAAATGTTAAAAAGTAAACAAGTTAATTGATGCATTAAAAAATACAAGGAAGTTATGAAGAGTAAATCACATTCATTGATTTGGGAGGACGACTAAGAATATGCCACCATCAGATTAGAATTTTAAATTAAAAGATGATTAATTGTGCCCATCTCCAATAGATATACACCTTAATTGTAAATTAGTTTGCATACCTACACTATTGTGTGATTAGGTTCATCATATTTAATTCATACACGAGATGCTTCCACTTATATGTGATTGCTCTATGGTTTATGGCACTCTAGTTTTAGTTCACCATTGTCATTATATCTAAAAACATATATTATTTATATGAATTTTAAGAATGAAAAAATTATGTGATCACTGTAAATATGTTAGTGAATCTATGTCTTTCATAAAATTTAATAATCTCAACTAAACAGTGAGTGGTTAACTTAAACAACTAACTGAAAATGCAAGTGGCTGTATATTTGAAGGACAAAATGGGAAATATAAGTCATGCATGGACTTGGAATTGGCTGCTCGCAGATTCGTACACTCCTGTGACTGGGTGGAGATTATGTGTTTCGCCTTTACTTTACTTTATGGCACTCTTTTATGGTGTTTGGATGTTGGAGTATTGTCTACAATGGATCGGGAATTTCTTTTAAATTATAAAGCTGCGATGTACTTGGATTTTTGCAGAAAATATAAAATTTGCTCACCTAATATTTCCAAAAGTTATGTATAGTTTTGGCCTGAACATAAACAGGCCAACATTTTTTTAGGGTTTTGTTCAAAAGATAATGAAGCATCGACTGGAGCCTGACGGTCCATCTCCATCACTGTTAATGGCCACATTCATGATTAACCTATCGTGATTGACTGATACATGCTCCAATTAATGCCAGTGGCGTCAAGCGTGAATGTGGCGTCGTTGTCTACGAAAAGCAAAAGTAAGCATGAGATTCATTCATTCATAGCTCATGACCCAGCAGCACAGTCATTTCCCTTAAAAGCAAACTGTGACTGTAAATCTCGTGGTCTCCAGATTTTCCCTCTCATTCACCGGTGGGGACAGATTACACAATTCATGAAGTACACGGAAATAACAAACGCAAAAGAGACATTTCCCTGCCCCGGTTTCCTCCATAGGTATAACAGATAGCGAGAGCTTCTGTCTCAAATCTACGGATGTCTGCAGAAATCTACGTGAACAGAGACACGTCTCTTTCCTTCTGTTATTATAAGAAAACTTCAATCCGTGTGCAGCAGATTCGCTGACTGCATTACCGTTCGCAGAGACTGAATAAAAAAATACATGTTCTCAGAGTCCAAGGAGAAGAGCATGTTATACAGAAATGGTCGTCATGTCGTGGCAGTATGATAAGCTAAAGTGTACCTAAAACGGAAGCACTGACACGACACCCATTAGCTAGTCGGTGCCTTAAATCAAGCCGAATAGATATACCGCCGGGTACATAATCTGAATCAACTTCAAAGACAGGGACAGATAGCGCGCGCATGAGAGGGAGATGAATGACTGTTAGAAATGGCGTGACATAGAAAGAGTGCGGGGGCGACCATGTATGCTTAGAAAGAGTTGGAGCAATAGAAGTAGAGTTAGCCCGCAGTTTTGGGCCGAAGCAAGAATTGCGCTTGAGAGGAAGAATCACGTGGAACATGCTCAGGCATAGAGAGTAGCTGGAGAAGAAGAAGCGTTGGACGATAAACACCCGGGAAACGAAGTAAAAACAAGGTAGCGCTACGAAGTAGCTAGTTTCAATGGAAAGTTGTTCATTTTTCAGTTGGAACTTATTGTAGTAAAGGATAAAAAATTGTGTAGGAGCCATTAAAAAAAGTACATAAAATAAATAGATATATTGGGAATTATTATATAAGATAAATAGATAGATATATTTGGAATATTAAATAAAAATTATTAAGATAATAAATTAATTATACATTTAAAAATATAGAAATTTTCATCATAATATAATAAATTATAATTTATGATGATGACTATGATTAATGTTTATTTAGACTCGATTTGTCTATGGGACATTAAGATGGTAAGGGATTACTTGCAATTCTTTAAAATTTAGTTTCTGCTCCAAAAACATTAAGAGAAGCTTTCCAAGATCACCATAGTTTTGTTGAGTTATGACAAATATTTTGAAATTGAGATCTACTCTAGGTATAGATTGGACAATCTAAGAAAAAAGTGTTTCACTATGGAGCTTGTAAGAAAATTAATAGAAAATAAAATTAAATAAAAATTATTAAGATAAAAAATTAATTATACATTTAAAAATTCTGAAATTTTCATCATCAATCATAATATAATAAATTATAATTGATGATTGGTTTATGTGCTCCAAAAACCTTAAGAGTTGGTAGTGTGACAAATATTGATCTGATGATATTTTTAATAGTATCATTATTCCGTAAAATGGTGTCTTCCATGATTCCTCAATAGCTTAGCCAAGACCGGTCATCTTTATGCCATCCTCACTTGAGTCTATGGTGGTTATGAATGGATTTTGAAGAAATTTTAGGAAGTCTCTTGTCTTCCATGTTGTTTAATTTGTTCTTATACATTAGGTATCTAGTCATAATCGTGCTCTCAATGGGGGAAATGATTTCCTCTAAGAGAAGGATGGGATAGGGTGTATTTCCTTTAATTTTGAGATTATAGGTTATAAAATTCTTTTGTATTTTCTCTATGTTTCTCCACGATTCACGAGAGATACCACATCCCCAGACTTCACATCCATAAAGAATAATAGGCATAACAAGAGTCTCAAAGAGGAGTTTCTTCTTATCCCATATCCAAAGATCGGTTGATTTACAATTGTTTTCAAGCCCATAATAAGTTTTCCATCCCCCAATAATCATTTCTCAATGCTATAATTCTAGTTGAGTTTGTGGTGAATATCGATTCCAAGATATTTGTATGAAGTCACTTCCTCCAAGTTGTTGTTGTCATATATGAAGGTATCATAAGTGATCTTATTGGATTTAATGATCATGACCTTAGTCTTGTCAGTATTAACAGGCATATCCATATTGGATCAAAAATACTTGAGGATTCTTAGTTGGTTTTCAAGATCATGGGGACTCCTCGCCATAAGAATGGTATCATCGACATAAAGAAGAAGATTGATGACTATACAAGTGAGAGTAGGGCCGACACAACCTTCTTCTTCCAAACAATCTTCTAAATTGTCAATGTATATGCCAAAAAGGGTAGGGAACAAGGGACAACCTTGCTTGACTCCAATATTGCAGTTAATATCTTTCGACCAGCCATCAATGTTCTTAAACTTGGAAATAACGTTCTCATACATCCTTATTACAAAAACCCTCAACTCAAAAGACACTTTTATCTCTTCCAGCCTATTCCAAAGGTTTTTCCTTGGAACCGTGTCAAAAGATTTTCTAAAGTCAACAAAACAACAAAAAAGATTGGTTTTAGTATTGCAKAACTCCTTTGCAATGATCCTAAAGGTAACAAGATGGTCCACGGTTGAATGATATCTCATAAACCCGACCTATCCTTTAGCTCTTTTAACGTGACTTTCTAGCCAAAGGCTAATCTTCTTTTCCAAAATAATTCCATAAAGCTTGGTTAAAATTGGTCTAATCATAATGGTCCTATAATTAGAGGGAATGCTTGTATCCCCATTTTTAAAAATAGAAACAATGAGGCTTTGCATCCATGGTTTAGGGAAGCATTTCTTGACTGCTAAATTGAAGAGCTTGTGTATGTGAGGGATGAGGATAAGCCCTCTGATTTTAAAAATTTCAGCTTGGTGGCCTTCAATGCCCTTAGCTTTCCCATTTGCAAGTCACTTAACCTTGAACTCTAGATGCGATCCAAAGAAAAAAAAATCCATCCTTTGTAGGGATAATATGAATGGTATCCATGGCATCAGGGAACCCATAAAGACTTTTAAGGTAGGAATTTTAGTCCCTTAAGGGAATCATATTATTTTCTTTAGTATTGTGGATTAAAATTTACCTCCAGAGCTTCTTAGAATCCAACTTAGTGTTGATGGGCGGAAGTGACCACTCGTCAACTAAGAGGGAATAGTCTGGTCCGAGGTCCTTAGAGAAAGACCCAAGCCGTTTAAGTTAGCTATCCTTGACAGGTTTAACGGCTCCATTAGTTGGTGAATAAATCTATCCTAAAAAAGGATGGAAAAGGGTTTCTATAAATCTTAAGTACTAGCTATCAAATTCCTATTATTTACAATCATTACTAAACTAAATTACTTATACCTTTTACAAAGTCTACAAGATGTATAAGGTTGAAGATTTTGTAGAAAAACCTTGGGAAAAGGTAGTTTTTGAGGAACTAAATCCGAGGCAAATCCAATATATGGTAAAATCTATATATAAATAATAAACAAATAACACTTTAATATTAGAATAAAAATATTCAAACCAAACTAATCTACAAAATAAACTAAATAATTTTGAATGTAAATTATGGCAGGTTTCAATCCAGTGATCAAAGCATCTGAACTAAACCATTAAAATAAAAAGATTTAAGTTCAAACAAACCATACTAAAGAAATATAACAAAACACAATCACTAACCTATCTTTACATTTTGTTGGATTTGAATTGCAACGTTATCTGTCAAATAATTTCCTTTCACAGGTGGACAATTCAACAAATATTTATATGGAAGGATTCAACCAATAAATTTGCAATACAAATAAGGAAAGAAAACAACTTTGAGATCAATCCTTTATGGAGAGTAATAATATGTAATTTCAATCAACGAAACACATTTCATTGAAAAGAAATAATTAAACATATGTGATTTGCATAAGAAAAATCTAATGCATTTTACACATGCATTTATCCATCAATCACATAAATAATTGATAAAGTTGAGATAAAAAATAATATTTTAATCATTAACCTTTAGACAAGAGATACACAAATTAATAATATAACATTGTATTATTAAAACATGGAAAAAATCCAAGGTTTTATAACACAAAGCTATGACAGGAAGGTAATGAACACATAATTTAACACAAGTGATATTATATTAAAACCTCCAAAATTACTCACATAACAAAAGTCTGAAACAAGATAAGGTTCATTGTCTTCCCATTACAATCTCAAGTCTATTTGTTATGCCATGCCCCCTACCATTAATATTCTACTCTTTATAAATAGAATCAAGACCTCAATCCATGTGTTATCTATAAGGATAGTAGCAATCTTTCAAATCATTTTGAATAAAAATAAAATAAAAAATTGATTTGCAATACATATCGCTTACAACAACTTTAGATAAAGTTTGTTGTTTAAACACAAAAACATAACTACAAATGGTCATTTGAGATTGATCTTGCGTTATCTTCAATTAAACCAAATCCTAGTCGGATTTGAAGACATCCATGAGTCATGTCGATACGATTCCAAAACCCTTTAGAAAAGCAAGGACATGAAAATAAATGGGAATTATCAAATAAAAATCATATAAACTATTAAAAGAGAAAGCTACAGAAACTTTGATTATGTAGCTTGTTCTTAATCAAGAAAACTGAATCAAAACAAATCAAACAAGCTAAAACAAAATTCAAAACTTACAAACAAACTGATAACACTTGAATACAAAATTCAGGGATTTGAGATCGACGATTGTTGCAAGTTAGAATTGATAAAAATGTTGACTCCTATAGATATTTTGACTGTTGTAGCTTCACAATTTTTTGATCTTTTGTTCACCTAGGATGAACCTTGTTCTTTTAGATTGTTCAATTCTTGATTTTTCATTTTTAATTATTTGTTTTCCCTTTGGATTTGATCTAAATTCATATGGAGATAAGGCACAACAGAGTGATACCTCTCTGCCCAATACTGACAATTCATACAATTTTTAGAGTTCCCCTTTTCTTGTACGCGTTGATGGTCATGAAAAGATGATTTTCCTTTGGGAAAATTCCCTCTCAGGGTGAAACCAATACTTGGAAAATCATTAAGCCCAATGAGAAACAATGGTAGATTATCAACAAAATCATATGAAATCTGATCCCTTGTCCCTGGTTTATCGAATGAATATTTTGTTGGGTTGCTAGAAACATCTTGATCGTCTATGTATATAGGGTCAGATCGATTTGAATTTCTCCTTTTGAATCTCTTCATGGTTTCCTTGTATAACCTGCAACCTTGTTTCTTATTTTCTAAATTTACATCTCTCTTGTTATCCTGATATTTTTTTTCCTGTAGATGTGATTCCACATAACTGAGCTCAATAGAAGGACGTGTGAATGGTTGAATCCCCTGTGCTTTCTCTAATTGAATTAGAGATTTATTTTTAAGTTTGGTAATAATAGATTCCAAATCATGAGATTTAAGATAGGTTACCCCTTTCTTAGTGACGTTAGGAGTAATACGAGGAGAAACTGAGCCTATTGTACCTTTCCTGGGGTTAGTCTGGTCGAATTGGTCAAGGGATATATGAGGAGGATGTAAATCCAAGTTTAATTGAACCTTGAGGTTAACTTATTCATCCTCCTAATTCAAGGAAACTAGGAGGGTTTGATCCACAACCATGATGGAATATTTATTCAATACGAACCCTAGGTAAATTACGATCATCAGGATATTTAGGCTCGGGGTTTTCTAATAATGGTGAGGATTTCTCTAGAAAATCATTTCAAGTGATAAAGGCATCCCAAGTATCCCCTGTCTGGCTAAGTTGGTATTCAATCGAAATCTGGATCAAGCCATGGTGGAAAAGATTGATTTCAAGGTTTCGAATTTCTGTTTGATAAAAAAATTCCATTTTGTATAAACTCTTTAATAGATAGAATGGAAAATTCAAATGAAACCTAAGAAAACCATAAGTAACCAGATATGGAAATAAAATACCAAGCCATATCGACCTTCGTAGGTTATAAGTTCTTTAATGATGAATATCAAACTTTGACATTTTTTCCTAAGGAGGTGAACTGCTATACCTTTAATATTATATCTTGAGTGTTCTGAAGCCATAAGCTGGTTCCAAGGGATATCCTTTACAGAGGAATTCTTAAACCACTTCTCGCCATCAAGGGGTGATCCTGTGGCCTTATCCATGATGATTTTGTTCACTAACAACTCTAAATCCCCTATTCTAGCATTTTTACCATTAAAAGACTGAAAGAAAACCCTGGAAACTTCGACATTGTGGCCTTTAAAAGACTAGATTTAGTTTTCCCAACCCATTGCTTGAACCATGCTTGCAATGTCATCATATTCATGTAGGATATCAAAATGATCCAGATTTTATGAGCATAACGAAATGAATGTAGATTATTAATAGGTGCTTAACACAAAGTAACAGAGATACACTAAAATTGGTTTTCTATTCAATAACGAAATAAGCTGAAACTGTAAAATGCAACGGAAACAAGCTTGTTGGAATGGTGGTGGCTTATCTTTGAGAAAATATGTGACGGTTGCGCGCATTCACAAGAAGAAAATTACAATGAGGCTCTGAAGGCCTTTTTACAATAAAAAAGAATGCCAAAAACCCTAGACATCCAAAAACCTAACCCTAGGAGATGAAGTGCCAAAAGTCGTATGGGCTCCGTTTGGGTAAGTTAGTACATCAACTTCCCAGGATCGTAAATTTTGCATACGATCTCCGTTTTAGGCGTGTGATAGTTCGTTGGAAAGGTATCATCGAGGAGATTAATTTTGGGGGATCAATCATTCTTTTGACTATCATTGATAAGATCAATCCCGAAAAACCTTCATTTAGGCCCTCAAAATGGCCCTGGAAGTTAAAACTGCTAAAAATAGTAAATTGCCAAAATTGTCAAAAAACTGTTTTGAGCCAGTTGGAAAAGGTGGGTGACCACCGATATCCATATAGATCATAAAACCATTTTTATATTCTTTGACTACGGGCACCATATACATGATAAACGAGATGACAAATAGGTGTGACTTAGGAGAGGAAGTTTTATCAAAGGGAAAGTATAAAATATCCAATTATATCGACCCATGGTAATAGAAATGAGGTAAATCGACATGAAATATCATGATGAATGGTGCTATTAGTTTGGGGAATTAATATGAGGTCAAACTAGAAAACCACTTAAAAGGTTGATTACTCACATGGTTTCTTGCACATTTCAGGACAACCAAGTGAGGGAAAGGATGACTGTTGGATGTGTGGGCTGACCCGGGTTCTACATTATTTTTCCAACAAAACTGTATAAACCATTGACCCTTCTGGATACCAGAAGGAAAAAATGCGCAAAGAGTGCACACCACAGTCTCACCCAAGATGGCTTATGAGTGATTGCATGACCTAGATTCCTACAATCGTGGAAGGGATGATGCTCATGGGGATGTTATACCTATTTATACTTCAACTTCAATATTCATCAAATTTACTCTACCATCATTCAGATCTACCATTCAATTAAAATTTAAAATTTATTTTGCAGGAAATAACATGTCTAATCTAGTGCGCGTTGAAAATTTGTAAATGTGTTGAACCTGCACAAAATAGATCTAGATAGAAAATGGAATACACAATTTGCAGAGAAAATATGAGAAAAGAGAAGCATGAAAGAAAGAATGGAAAAATTCTCATTAACCAAGTGAATGAATAAAAATTTACACATGATATACTCTGTATAACTCAACTAATTACCACTGGAGGAGAAGCCAATGCACCATAGTGGTGGTCTAGAGTGATCTGGACACACACCAACACTTATGAGAGTAAACTTCCACCTAGTCTAGTCTCTCAGGAAGTTACAGGAGTGAAATGTCGCGTAGTCTGAGTTAACTAGTCTATCAGTATTCGGTTAATTGACTAAAACATAGTGAATGAGGAGGAGATAAGGGAATTATGAGTAATTTGCTAGTCTGGTGATGATCCCAAGTACAATGCACATTATCTAGTGATGATCCCAATGTTGCATGGTGATAATCCCAATGTGGCATCCAAAATCCACTCAATTGATCAAACTGAAGTGTGAACTGAAGAGAATATTCTCCCTAAACTATAGGAAACTGAATAATGACTAATAAACATAGGGAAAACCTTAGGAAAAAGAAATCCTAGGTGTGTGTGAAGTATCTCCAACACACCCCCTAAACATCACTATGGTGAAAATAAAGAATGGGTCCCGACAACGAGGCCATGTTAGGTACCCAAATACAAAAGATACACTAAAATAAAAGAGGAAAGAGGGAAAAACTCATGGGAACTCCCCCCTCAAAGTACAATGTATGTAAAAATAAAAGAACCAACAATTGCTAAGAATCGTGTCCTTCACTCCAAGACGACTATGCAGAGAATGGAAATTCTGCTCAGTGAAGGTCTTGGTGAAGATGTCTGTAGTCTTTTTTGATGAAGGACAAAATTGCAGGTCGATGATCTCCTCGTGTACTAAGTTCTGGATGTAGTGCATGTGGATCTAGTTGTGCTTCATTCATTGCCTCTAAACTAGATCTCTGCAGAACTTCAGAGTGCTCTATTTGTCTCACTAGATAATGATCAATCGATGAAACTGAATTCCCAACTCAGTGAGAAAATGTTGTAGCCACATAGCCTAAATGGTTATGTTAACTACCCTTATGTACTCTACCTCGGCTGAAGA
>SNQJ01S0134615.1:0-24407 GCA_010110895.2 Picea sitchensis
TGTGTGGTGCAATTTAGGGTTATAACACTTCCGCCCCTTCTTGGGGCTCTGCAAGTTCACCTTGCATCCCTTAAACTTCTTAACACTGAATTTCAACACTCTCTCTAGCTCCTCTAACCTCGACATTATTCTTGACACCGTCTGAATCGACGTGATCCTGCATTAGCTGTGGGACGGTGATCCTCGTCCGGGGCTTGGGGTCCAACAACCACTGGACCAGCCATCGGGCGTCCGTGGAAAACCAGGACGGGCACTTGAAGTCCCCATTGTAGATCTTTTTATATATGATGATCAGATTCGTGCCTTGGAATGGCAGGTAGCCCGCCATGAGCATGAACAATACGATGCCATATGACCAGATGTCTTCCTTGGCACCGTAGTATCCCTTCTTGTTAAAAACCTTCGATGTGATGTAGGTCGGCGTGCCACACGCCGTGTGGAGAAGGCCATCCTTCCCGAACTGCTTCGACAAGGCACTGAGGCCGAAGTTGCAGACCTTCATGTCGTCGTTGTCATCTAATAACAAGTTCTCCGGCTTCAAGTCTCGGTGGTACATGCCTCGGCTGTGGCAGAGGTCCACCACGCTTATCAGTTGTTGAAAATACTTCCTCGCCTCCTCCTCCATCAACCTCCCCTTTTCGACTGAAGGATCTATGCAGGCCTATCTATGGACTAGATAACCATTCAATGAAATAGCATAACAATATACTAAATACTAAATGATTAAATCACAATATCATAGAAAGAAGANTGTGGTCAACCTTGATCTTTATAACAATACATAGCTTCATAGAACAAACAATTAGTTGCTCATGATTGAACGCTTACAACAATTGATTTTAGAAAACTACTCATGCACTTTGCATGCATTATTTAGTTAGACAATCTATATCTAAATACTAACAGACAGAAAAAAGAAAACTGCAAATGGATTGATGGATTGCATCATGTCAGATGATTGACAAGACTGCATCAATTACCAACATACTCCCCCTTGATGCTAAGAGGGCTCACAATCTGATCTCGAAGTTTCAAAAACTAGACTTTAACAACTCCCTTAGTAAAAATGCCTGCAATTTGTTCTTGAGTCTTTATATATCTTAGTTCTACTTCCTTATTTTTCTTCTATTGAAGCCACTCTCCTGAAAATATCCATCAATCCTAGCATACCATGTTCTTGGTGCTTGCTTGAGTCCATACAAAGTCTTCTTCAACTTGTATACTTCATGTTCTTTTCCTTGCACTTCAAAACCTTGTGGTTGTTCCACAAACACTTCTTCTTCTAAGTACCCATTCAAAAATGCACTTTTCACATCCATGTGATGAATGCTCCATTTCTTCTAAGCCGCTAATGAAATCATCATTCTAAGAGTCTCTTGTATTTCTACTGGTGCAAATGTTTCTTCATAATCAATTCCATACCTCTGTGTGAAGCCTTTAGCAACTAATCTTGCCTTGTGTCTTTCAACACTCCCATCACTATTGTACTTAGTCTTGTAGACCCATTTAGTACCAATCTTTGTTTTGTCATGTGGAAGTTCTGTAAGCTCCCAACTATCATTCCTGTGAATAGAATCTATCTCTTCTTGCATTGCTTGCAACCAAACCTCATTAGCATGGATGATTTTAAGGATGGAAATTTATTTTAAAATGTAGAAACCTTGGCGGATCTTACTAATCCTTCAAATGCCAACTATAAATGTTTGGCGATATTTTTGTAAAAATATTCAAATTTATAAGGATTTTATACAGTTTGTATAAAATTTTGGCGATTTTTAAGGTAAAATAATTTTATCCTATAGAATTTGGGCGAATCATTTTTAGAATGGCGAATTCGCCTCCAAGATCAGTCCTTAAGGACTTGATTTTGCAACCTCTTTCATTTTCCACAAGGGATTTAAACCTCTTGAATGTATCAAAGGATTCATCCTTAGTCTTCAAAAAATAAACCCAACACTTTCATGAGTAATCATCAATAAAAGTAATAAAATATGACGACTTACCCAAACTCTTTGTCTGCATAGGACCACAAATGTCTGAGTAAACTAACTGAAGTGGATAATGGGCCCTCCATGCATTTCCTTTTGAAAATTTCTCTCTTGCATGCTTTCCTTTAGCACATCCTTCACAAATATCCTTTTGTTCTTGAACCTTAGGAAAAACATAAACTAATTCTTTTGATGTTAGAAGCTTGAGACTATGAAAATTCAAATGTCCATCCCTGAGATGCCACAACCAACTTTTTTCTTCATATCACATATTGGCAAGATGGTTGTTATGTTCTCCAAACATCAATGGGAACACCCTATTCTTTGACATAGGCACAACTGTAACCACCCTATTGCCTCTATTCTTATCATAAATTGTATATTGTTGATTTTCAAAAACCACCTTATAATTTTTCTCACACAATTGGCCAACACTCAATAAATTATGCTTTAATTGTGGAGTGTAATAAATGTCTTTAACACTTTTCATACCTTGACTTCCATAGCTCATTTTGCGGAAACCTCCAATGTTTTTTCATCACCCATTGGATTTGAAACTCTCATCCATTGTAGAGAATAGCTTTTTATTTCCTGACATGTGGTTAGAACACCCTGAATCTAAATACCAAATATCTTTAGTGCCATTTTCATCTTTGTCATAAGATAAAAATAAATTGTTTGAAGAGGCTTCATCATCTTCTTCAGCATAATTAACACCTTTGTTATTATCGCCTTCTTTTAATCTACAATCCCTTTCAAAGTGACCATACCTTTTACAATAATAACACTAGATATTTCTTTTATCAAATCTGCCTCTGCCTCTTCCTCTTGAATAATTCTGATTTTGACCTCTACCTTGGCTTTGGTTTCTTTTGCTGCTAGTGTTGGCATCTTCATTCTTTGTAATTTGCAATTTTGAAGAAAAAACTTTCTTGCCACTTTCTCCAAATGAATCTATTAATCTTTCTTCATGAGACATAAAAGATCCAACTAGGTGATCAAACTGAAGAGTAGACAAATCCTTGCTTTCTTAAATGATTATTGCAACATGGTTCCACCTTGGTGTTAGAGACCTCAACACCTTTTTAATCAAAACCTCTTTGTCCACAATTTCTCCAAGAGTAGCCATCTTATTGACTACATCTTTTACTCACACACAATAATCACTTACATTTTCAGCTTCTTGCATTTTCAAATTCTCAAATTGTCTTTTCAATGTCTGTAGCTTGACAACTTTGACTTGATCACTGCCTTCTTAAGCTTCTTGTAGAGTCTTCCAGGCATCCGCTACTATCTTTGCACCTGCAATTCTTGGAAACAAGCTTTTATCAAGAGCAATTTGAATATGAAATAAATCTTGAGCATTCTTTCTTCTAGATTCTTTCTTAGCTACTCTATCATTTGCATTAAGAGTGGTCCAATATTCTGGCTCTGCATAACCCATTTCTACAATCTCCCATAGATCTTTCTCTATCAAAAAGGTCATCATCTTGATGCACCAATAATCATAATGAATTAGATATACCAAATGAAGGATCTATGCAGGCCTATCTATGGACTAGATAATCATTCAATGAAATAACATAACAATATACTAAATACTAAATGATTAAATCACAATATCATAGAAAGAAGAAAGAATTGTAATTGCACAAAAAGGTTGTGATCACTGCGATCAACCTTGATTTTTATAACAATACATAACCTCATAGAACAAACAATTAGCTGCTCCTGATTGAACACTTACAACAATTGATTTTAGAAAACTACTCATGCATTTTGCATGCATTATTAACTGCAAATGGATTGATGGATTGAATCATGTCAGATGATTGACAAGATTGCATCAATTACCAACACCGACAACCGGGTTGAAAAGCTCCCCGCCCTTCACGTGCTCCATGACGAAGTAAAGCTTCGTCTTGCTCGCCATGACTTCGTACAGCCGAACGATGTTGGGGTGCCAGACCAATCTCATAATCGAGATTTCTCGTTTAATTTGCTCGATCATGCCGCCCTTGAGAACATTTTCTCTGTCCAGGCTTTAATGGCGACGCTCTGGCCAGTCTCCATGTTTCTCGCGTGGTAGACCTTGGCGATCGACCCTTGCCCCAGCAGACGTCGTAATTCGTATCTCCCCATCAGGATATTGGGTCCAATCTTCATCTCTGACAGCAAAAAATTCACAAATCTGTCTGCTCAACCGTGTTTGATGTATTGTGTTTCTGCGGTGTCGAGGCCGAGATTTTGCTCTCCGACATGCACTCCATTTCAGGCATCCCTGTTCTGCACGCGAGCCCTGCTAGAGCCCTGCTAGAGCTCGTTGACTAGCGGCCTGGAAATCTCGCAAGCATTGTATGTATATAGATAGTGTTTCGAGTTTTTGCAAATACAGACTGAGGTGAACATTGAACGAGGGTTTTCCTTTTACTTCGTTTTATCGGTGATGAAGGGTCGGTCAAGGAAAGGTTTGAATGTGATAACACTGGCTTCCGGTAAGCAAACATGGGCTAACAAACAAACACAGTTAAATCTGAGGGAAAGTACTTGTACCATCTGACTTCGACGAGAACAAATCCCTTCGACTTGCTTTTATGACCGACTGGTGTGGAAAGACTAGTAAGTCGACGGAGCTCGATGGAAACTTTTAGCCGTGTGCTGTAATAGACGAAGGCTAAAACCTTGCGTGCACCACTTGCTAACCTAATCGGCATCCCGATTTTGAACCCACATTAACGATTTTCAATTCGTTGATGTACTCTTTTCTTTCCCTTGTCATGGATATTAAAATAAAATGTACTCGAAAGCAACACCTTATTTGACCTAGTGGATGGCAAAAGTATTAAATATAGTAGTATGGTCAAATTATTATAAATATAGTAGTAGATTTAATAGTTAAGAACATGCGAAAGGTTTTAGGTGTATCAATTATGACTTTAAAATTAAAAAAAATGTTTAAGAGTTATTTAGATTGTTTTAAAATTTTATTTCTATACTCAAAAGAGTTGAAATAAATTTTGCTAAATCTTTATAGTTTTGATGAGTTAAAAGGTTATGAATGTTATTATTGTTACAAATATTTTGAAATTGATCTCTAAAGTAGGTTTAGATAGGACAATTTAAGAGAAAATCCTTTTCATCCTCCACCTTTTTAGTAGCAACTATGACAAAAAATTTCATCCCACATTGTTTTAGCAATTGTCCAATACAAAAGACATTTTTGATCTTTTAGATTAGGGATAATGACTTCTTTATAGCATCTTAATCCTTTAATTCTTTATCTTGACACAATTTCTTTAAATGTAATAACATTTTTAATGATATCAATATTTTAGAGCAAACTCTTCTATAAAACAAGTTTTCAACTTGATCTAAAAAACCATATTGAAATTCTATAGCTTAGTAGCATTGTAGAAAACTTTGAAAAACTAGAATTTGTAAGAACACATTCAACAACAAAGAGTTTTCAATTTGATTTGAAAGTTTACATTAAAATTCCACGGCCATAGCCATAGCATAGTGCCATAGTATTAAAATACTCTACACTGCTAAAAGTATATAAAATGAATTCCCAAGAAGAATGAACATTATTTTTTTATAGGAACAAGTGTATGCCAACACCATGGATTCGTACTTAACCCAATATTTCTGAATTATGTCATCCATAATAATTGAAAAATCGCAAAAAAGTAACATTGAATACAGAAGACGCAATCTCTGAAAGAAATAACAATTTTCCTATTAAAAGAACACATTTTTAAATGTTGATTTGAAATGCTACATTAATTTTACATAGCTCGGTATCATTGTAGAACAAATCTCTACAAAAATAGAAGTTTGAAAAACACATTTCGTAACTAGAAACAAAATTTTCATTTTAATTTGAGACATTRCAATAAAATTACATATCTAACAATTTTCCTATTAAAAGAACACATTTTTAAATGTTGATTTGAAATGCTACATTAATTTTACATAGCTCGGTATCATTGTAGAACAAATCTCTACAAAAATAGAAGTTTGAAAAACACATTTCGTAACTAGAAACAAAATTTTCATTTTAATTTGAGACATTACAATAAAATTACATATCTTGGTGTCATCCCATAACAAAACTCTGCAATGTTAAAAATAAATTAGGGTGGGAGCACAAAGATGGTTCCCTTTTTCATTGCAATATGAATGTGTTCTCATTGTTTATTAGGAAGGCATGTGTGATTCAAGAAAGTTCACAGTTCCGTTTGAATAAACTTGACCCCGTCGAAGATCCATGCAAGCTTCTCCATAGCGAATGATAAGAGTCCATGTCTATTTTTTAAATAAAAAATAGCACAAACACACTAAAAAAGTGTGTGAATTTCTTAGTGTCCACACATTAGGGATGTGGGTGCATCCCTATTTGTAAAAACATATTAAAAACAACAAATCATTTTTATTTATTTTCTCATCAACTAGTGGTGATTTCTCCTCCACCGATGTGAGTGCACTTAATTATCTATGCCTAAAATCAAAAAGTAATCAACATCATTGACACTCAACATTTTGGAGACAAAAGATCTCATTTCCAACTGTATTTGATTTTAAATGTCATTTTTATAATTTTTAAATTTTAGAAATTCACATATTTTTAAAGAAAAAATTGTTATTATTTAATTACAATTGCCATTCCATCACCATGGAGAAAAAACTAGATGAAAAATCAAACCCTAACTCCCCACAAGAATTGTACAATGAAATTAATAAATGTCTAAATGAACTTAAAAACCTAATCGGGGAGCTCAGGAACACAAGAAAGCCACTTCACTTGACACCGTCATTGTTTCCATTGGCCATGATTGTGGTTAATTATATGATATATCCAAATATAGGCCAAGCTGAGATAGTACTACTAAACTAGCATTAGTAAGGAAGAGGTCAAAAAAATGAATATAAGCAAAGGGAGTATTGTTTAGTTTTCCACTGACCCTACAACCAAACAACCACTCGATTTGAGAAAGAGACTTCTTTGCATGGATTGTTGCACATTCATGCATGGATATATAATTTGATGGATTGATGGTTTATGGTATTTGATAAAACTCCCTGCAATAACAAGGAGGTTCCCTTGTATTTTCTTTGAAAACTATGTGTGGAGTTCATTTTGTGTCTCTATGTCAAGTATTTTTACCTTGGAGAATTCTAAGAGGTTGGTCTTAGCTCTACTTGGGATTGAGAAACCATTGGGAACAACCCATTGAGATGACCACCTGTTCCAAACTGATTTGCTAACACCCCAACCCACACCCCCTCGTGGCCACCTCAACTCGATGATAAGACTTGGGCCATTATTATTATGATAGATCACCCCTAGCACATAGTCTAGTTCAACATAACGCATTTGTGGAAACTTCCCATCGAGAGTCAACATTTGATGATGTTATACCACTAAGTGTAGGGCCTTCAAGTTAGACTACCTATTCAAGCTACGACATAGTGATTTTGCATCAATTCTCTCATTGCAGGAATACTTGTCATGGCCTGATAGATAATCCTATTCAAGATAGTTTCATGGATGAGGTTAGTACGACATATTTTTTATATTTTCATTGCTTATATATTTATTTTTTATTTGAAAAATATCTTTTAAACATAACTTTAAAGTATTTGTAAATGTCTTTTATTTTATTGGTATGTATATCTCCTTTGAGACGACACACCTCCCTTCACACAGTAGGGAACCTCTTCTCCTAGACTTGATGTAGTGGTTATTGCAACATGTTCCATCAGGACTCCTCCCACCCAGGTATTTATGATGTTACATTGTTGCAAATCAATCATATGCTTCATATGGCATGCATTCTCTATCTTTCTTTATGTTTAGAAATGAATGAGCTCAGCTTATGGTTTTCTGAATAGATGTATATTTTTGAAGAAAATATATTGAAATAATGATTCACTTCTTGAGCCAACTTATTCATCTTATGATCATAATTAAGTAATTTAGAATAGCTTACAATATCTCAAAGGGGTATGCACTGGGTTTTTGTTTTGGCATTGTGAACTTGGATTGACTATCATTTAGGTTAAGATATCTCTCTCTCTCTCTCTCTCTCTCTCTCTCTCTCTCTCTCTCTCTCTCTCTATATATATATATATATATAAACCTAGGAAAATTGTGATCAAAGTTCAAGACATATTAAATACTAAAAAGTGACAAAATATATAAATTAAATAATTTTGGTTTACCCAAACTATTGCGAAATATACATAAGTTATTTGAAACACAGACAACTTAGCATATAAAATGTTAAAAAAAAAAACATATTGTTGTATGTACAAAGTATTAAAATATGTGCGTCCATTTTTTGGATTTAGATATTTGTAGCATTTTATATGCATTAATGAAATCACATCAAAACATGAAAAATGATCTATATTTGCAAAAAAATATCATGGCAAAGGATTCCATAATAAACTAGGACTTTCGTTTCACCTTGAAGGTCCACACATAGGCCCAAGACTTATGTGCCAAATGAGTGATTAGGGCTATGGATGAAAATGAATAGGATTAGAAGTTACTCTTGAGGAATTTTAAAATGCTTTAGACTTTCCACCATGGGTTGAAAAACATTGGGAAGGTCTTTCACTCTAATATCTTATAAATATGCCTACTATGGTCAAGATAAAAGGTCCTTTGTGGCCAAAAAGTTCTGTGAGACTATTAAGTTCTTCTTAATGATATTTCTCATTCATAATTAGGTTATCCTTTAATAAAAATTGTATCTAATGGACTCTTATTTTGAAATGGGATAGTCAGACCTTGGCCAAGGTTCCTTGGCTCTTGGCCCTTAGGTTTTACAAGGAAAGTGTTATCTTATTCAATGAAATACATATATGACAAATAATTAAGGGGATAACATCCATCTCGACAGTTAAAGGAAAAATTTAGACTATCCAAACTTGATAATTTGGTTGATGGTCATTGATGGATATGAGCAAAGCTACTCATTGATGGGTGACTCACTCACTTAGTTGTTAAGAATCATCCTTGTCATTAGTGTGGCCTATTAAAATGATTAAGAACATTTTATGGTTTTGTTTTCTTTCTAACCTTATCCATGGTGGGCTGATTCATTTGTGCTCAACTTATTCCTACTACCATTTCTTAAAAATTCTCTCTTAGGAGATAAACTCCCTTGAGTTGTAGAGTCTTAGGCTTCTTGTAGCTTTGTTAATTTGAATAATTTTTAATTTTCAAGAGAAGTAATATTAATATTTTATTTAGAAAGTTATGGATGCTTAAGTATAAGAATAAATATTGGTTATTAAGACTATGCAATACGTGGAAGATAATGTTAGAGATCAATAGGATTTTTTATGGTCATTAATCATGAGAGGTTTTAAAAATATTGGAGACTTACTAACCTAGTTGTTCATAATGATCCTTGTTGTCAATGTGGCATGTTAAAATTATTAAGAACTTTTTATGTTTTTTTCCTCTTGTCAACCCTACCTAAGTATGGGTTGATTCATTGTGTCCTCAACTTCTCCCTACTACCATTTCTTAAAGAGTATCTCTCCTAGAAAATAAACTCCCTCGAGTTGTAGAGTTTTAGGCTTCTAGGAATTTTATTCATTCGAATCCCCTTTATTGTGGAAGAGAAAGAATAATATTTCATTTAGTAAGAAGGATCCTCAACAAGATTTCTCATGGTTTTTAAAAAAAATATCTAATCTATGCAATATTTTCCTTGCAAATTAATATGCATGTACATAACTTTTATATGGAAATGGACCACTTATAGTAATTGCTTAACTTTTTGGGAGGTGCCCCTTGCAATATGATCACGAATATACAAAGTGTGCTCATATCTCAATCATATAATTCTAAGAAGTCTCAAAGAGTGGAGGATACTATTGGCTATGTAGTAAAAGAGAGATGTGAGTTGAGGTTAAAATAGACAATCCTCCCCTAATAAATAAAATATTAAATCCTTGACTTTTAATTTTTATATTTAATAAATTTCTAAACCACATGAACCCAATCATGAACACAATCAACTTAGCAAAACCCTCACTAAAATATAGAGTGTCATGAACCATGGTTATGTTAAAGCTCACGAAAATATGTGTGCACCTAAAATATTCTTGCACTACTGAAGTATTTGTATATTGCAACTAACAAAGTTACACCATGTTTGATCTTGTCATATCATGTCTTGACTATGTCATGACACTTGCCAGAATAGGGACCTTTGTGACACGATATCACATTCCTATATTAGAATCTAATAGAAGTGCATTGTTTGAAAAAAAATAACTTTATAAATCATGGTTAGGGGAGTTAGGAAAATTAGGGTTGTTTACACTCAAGACAAAGTTAGCGGAGTTACACAATGTAAAACAAGTAATAAAATTGTGCTTGAAATAGGGAATATCATCTTTCCAAGACTTTGGTTGGTGGTGCTGAAAAACATTGTTGTTCTTATAGTTGGATCTTCATGTTCCTACGATTCTTTATTTAACCCAAGCACATAGAAGGGAAGTAGTGTTCGACTCATGCACTAAAAAAAAATTAGTTATATGTAAATTCATAATCCACGTACCTTAATATAGAACACAATGTTGAATATTCATTTTACCTCTCTTGTACAATTAACTGATGTCATTCAAGTAGACCATATGGATATTCTCTATTATTAATGGTATACATCATTTTCTCAAGCTCTGAATGAGGTAGGAAGTATCATACATTTGACGATATCTTTCTAGACATTGTTTATAGTTGGATGTGTGTACCAATGAGTAAGTTTGTATTAAAGTGATATACCAATGTACTTGTTGATCCAAATTATTTTGAGAATGAAATGAACGAAGAGATACAATAATGAAATATATAGAGATGTTGTGAGATACACAAAAATATTGCAATAAACACAAAGATATAGTAATGCACAATTTTTATTATTGAGAGAATGTACGAATACTGTAAAATTACAGAGTGAATGACTTGCTAGAATGGTGGAAACTTATCTATGAGAAGAGATGTAATGGATACACTCGTTCACAAGAAGATGATGACGATTACAACGAGGCTCTAGAGGCCTTTTTAACATAAATAAAATCCAAAAACCTAACCGCAAAAGATGAAAAGCCAAAAGGTTTGGAGGCCTCAATGGGGGTAGTTGGTATGTCAACTTCCTAAGGGCGTAACTTTTGTATATGATCTCTATTTGGGGCATTCTATACCTCGTCAGAAAGGTCCAGCCAAGGAGTACATATTATGTTCAACCTAGACCATGAATTTTAAAATCATTTTGCAAATTTCATACCCAAAAAACATCGTTTAGGGCCTCAAAATGACCCCAAAAATTCTAGACCTGAAAAACCATAGAAAAACTACCAATGTGGAAACCTATGTTTTGAGCCAGTGGAATAGGTGGGTGGCCACTGATTTCCACCTGAATCAATCCTCCTCCCTTAGGATGTAATGGTCTCCATTGCATCAAGTCCTTGGGGAATATTTTGCTAAATCTGAACCTTTGTGAGTTATTTGCCTTGATGAAGAAGCTGCCCTACTTAGCTTGTTGAAGGTTGTTATGAACCTATTCTTGGAGGGGTTGGATATGTTTAACCAATATGGTTGCATGATATTCCTAATTGTAGGAGGAATCTCTTGGTGAAGATGCAACATGCAAAACGTGAAGGGATTTATCATAACTTGGTTTGACAGGGTAGTGTGGAGGCACCCTCGTAGTTGTACTAGGAATATCTTGGTGCTCTTCTACAATTTTGTTGATCTTCTTCTGTAGGATAGGAGGGTCTTGGGACAAAGCTACAGCGGTTTCAATGCCCTTCTCTTCTGACCAGGTTGTTAAGAGGCTAATTTTTTTGGTATGATAAATTACTTTGTTGCACTGCTTCATCGGTACTGTAGTCAAAACTACCTCAGGTATCCTATAGGGCTGACCCCACAGAGTAACAATGATTCTATGTGATCGAGGCTCATAAACATCATGACGTCTCCACATATATGGCTAGCCTAATAGAACATCACAGACTTCCAGTGGGGAAACATCACACACTACCTCATCCTTGAAGGGCTTGATGCTGTATGACAAGCGATATTGTTGGTTGACACAAAGATCACGTCCCTGGCGGAGCCATCCAATGTTGTATGGTTGCAGGTGTGGTGTTGTCGGCAAATCAAACTATTTTATGACCTTTTTTGAGCTGAGGTTCTTCTAGCTTCCTCTATCAACAGTAAAATGCAACACGGTCCCCTTCATCCACATCTATGAATGGAAAAGGTGATCCCCCTCCTCAGGATCCTTTGGTTCTTCTGGTTGTATTTTTGTGGTCGCAATAATAGCAGTGGGTTATACATCAATTATATGTGTCCTTTTATTATTGTCTAAATCATAGTCGAAGTCGGGCCTTGTCTATGTTTCTTTGAGCTCAGATACCAATGATTGTTTCTAGCTACATTCATAGGTGTTGTGCCAATGAATTTTGTGGAAGTTGCACCACTTCCCAATGTCTTTTTTCGTCTTCTCGTTGCCCTTATTTTCCTATGGCTTGGACATTCTATCTCAAGGTTGATTGTTCTATGAGTTAGGGTTTCCTTTACCATACTTTGGTTGTTGCTAATTTGCATACCCATATTCTTGCTTGTTCTGTTGTTTAAATTTATGCTTGATTTTGAGATCATATCTATAAGTGACTCCCAATGATGAGATGTCCATAAAATCCATTTAGGTTTGGATGTACATGTGTAGAGCCTCGCGATATTTCAGAACCAGATGTTGCTCAGAGTCTTTGATACCTAGCTTGATGCGTAAGGTATGGAAGGTATTTGTGAAATCTGACACTATTTGGTCCCTCTTTTGATGAAGCTTGGTCCATCTCATGTACCAGTCATCATATTTTACCACGGGGTAATATTGCTCCCTGATCACATCCATAAAAGAATCCCAAGTGGGCTCAACCCCAAATATTTCAGACTCCTCCATGGAATTTTTCTCTTAGTAAGTTTCCCACCAATGTTTGACATGGGGGAGAGCCTTAAGTAACTCAAAGGTAAACTTTTCTCTGTTGGAAAATTTTTGAATAAAGAAATAACCTTCTAGCAAATTTAACCATTTTTCCAAAGCATCCGCATCGATATGACCTTCAAAAATGGGAATATTAATATCAAATTATACCTTGAATGGGGTAGCATCTCCAAAGCGACTGATTGACGAAGATGTGCCTGCTATTTTTAGTAATCGTTGAAGGATAGGGGAAAAATTCTGCAACATTGCGTTCCTCTGTTGCGCAAGTGCTTCCGCGATAAACAAATTAATGAGATATTTTTCTCCCTTGTTCCTCTTCTCTTCTGCCATGGGAGGTCATTTTGGATGGAGAGAGAATTTATACTTAAGGTAAACTAGGTCAAGACCCAACTCTCTATATTGTGAGCTCGTTGGGGGACATACACAAGAAATGAAAAGGAGTATCCTTCTTTGATACCAATGATCCAGATTATTTTGAGAATGAAATGAAGGAAGATATATAACAATGAAACATAAAGAGATATTGTGAGACACACATGAATATTGAAATAAACATAGATATACATTAATGCACAAGTTTTATTACTGAGAGAATGTACATAAACTGTAAAATTACATAGTGAATGACTTGCTAGAATGGTGACAACTTATCTTTGAGAATAGACGTGATGGCTACACTCATTTGCAAGAATATGATGATGATTACAATGAGGCTCTAGAATCCTTTTAGCATAAATAAATTCCAAAACCCTAACCTCAGAAGATGTAATGCCAAAAGGTTTGTGGGCCCCGAGGGGGGTAGTTGCTATGTCAACTTCCCAAGGGCGTAAATTGTGCATACGATCTCTGTCGAGGCTGTTCTATACCTCGTCAAAAAGGTATAACTGAGGAGTACATATTTTTTTTTCCTAGACCATGCCTTCAGCTATCATTTGGGCATTGTCATGCCCAAAAACTGTCGTTTAGGGCCTCAAAAATGTAGAAAAAACCGTAGAAAAATGGTCAAGGTGGAAACCCATGTTTTGAGCCAGTGGAATAGATGGGTGGCCACCGATTGCCTCCTGGATCAATCGTCCTCCCTTAGGAAGAAATGGTATCCATTTCGTCAAGTCCCCAAAGAATATTTTGATGAATATGAAACTTGGTGAGCTTCTTTCCTTGTTGAAGAATTTGCCTTACTTAGCTTGTTGAAAGTTGTTATGAACATGTTGTTGGAGTGGTTGGATCTATTTAACCAATATGGTTGCATGATATTTATTGGTTTTTTTGGAATATATTGGTGAATATGTAGCATGAAGAACATGAAGGGATTTATCATAAATTGGTTTGACTAGGTAGTGTGAAGTCACCCACGAAGATGCAGTACAAATATCTTGGTGCTCTTCTACAATTTTGTTGATCTTCTTGTGTTGGATAGCAGGGTCTTGGGCCGAGGTTGCAGTGGCTACAGTTTACCTCTCTTATGACCAGGTTGCGAAGAGGATAATTTTTATGGTATGATAGATTACTTTGTTGCACTGTTTCATCAGTTTTGTAGTTAGAACTACCTTTCATTCCCTGTAGGGATGACCCCCCAAAGTAACAATGACTCTATGGGGTAAAGAATAATAAAAATCATGATGCCTCCACATATATGTCTGGCCTAAAATAACATCACAAAATTCTAGTGGGGAAACATCACCCAGTACCTCATCCTTGAAGGGCTTGATGTCGTATGACATGCGACACTATTGGCTGACACAAAGATCATGTCCCTGGTGGAGCCATCTAATTTTGTATAGATGTCGGTGTGTTGTTGTCATAAAATCCAACTTCTTGGCCACCTCTGCTAATATGAATCTCTTTTGTCTTCCACTATCAATAATAAAATGCAATGGGGTCCCCTTCACCCACATTTGTGAATGGAAAAGGCGCTCCCCCTCCTCAAGATCCTTTAGTTCTTCTTCTTGGATTTTTGTGATCATGAAATTAGCAGTGGGTTATGCATCAATTATTTGTCTCATTTTATTATTGTCTGAATTAGATTCTGAGTTGAGGCTCGACTCTATTTATTTTATCTCGGATACCAATGAATTCTTTGAGCCACATTCATTGGTGTTGTGCCTAGGGATTTTGTGGAAGTCACACCACTTCCTAGTTTCCTTCTTTGTCTTCTTATTTCCCTTCTTTTCCTGTGGCTTGGATTGGTTGTCTTGAGGTTGAATTTCCTATGAGTTAGGGGTTCCTTTACCATGCTTTGGTTATTGCAGATTTACAGACCCAGATTCCTTCTTGTTTTGTTGCTTAAATTTCTTCTCGATTTTGACAACATATGTATAAGCGACTCCCAGTGATGAGGTGTCCAAAAACTCCATTTCTGTTTGGATGTACCTTTGTAGAGCCCCATGGTATTTCAGAACCAAATGTCACTTAGATTTTTTGATACCCGTCTTGGTGTGCAAGTTATGGAAGGTATTTTTGAACTCTATAAATTTTTGGTCCCACTTTTGATGCAACGTGGTCCATCTCATGTACTGGTCATCATATTTTCCCAAAGGGTAATATTTATCCTTCACCACATCGATAAAAAAAACACCAAGTGGGATCGACCCCAAATATTCCAAACTCCTATGTGGATTTTTTCTCTCAGTAAGTTTCCCACCAATGTTTGACATGGGGGAGAGCCTTAAGGAGCAAAAAGGTGATCTTTTATCTGTTAGAAAAATTGTAAACAAAGGAATAACCTTCTAGAAAATTTAACCATTTTTCCAAAGCATCTGCATCGATATGACCTTCAAATATAGGAATATCAAAATTAACTTGTACCTTGAATGGGGTAGCGTCTCCAAAGAAACTTCTTGACAAAGATGCATCTGTTATTATCAGTAATCATTTAAGGATTTGCGAAAAATTCTCCAACATCTCGTTCTTTTGTTAAGCGAGGGCTTCCGTGAGAAACAACTTAATGGGATATTATAATACCTAGTTTCTCTTATCTCCATGGGAGGACACTTGGGCTGGTGATATTGGTTATCCTCAAGGGAAACTAGCTCGAGACCCAAGTCTCTATATCCTGATCGTGTCAGATACATGCACAAGAAATGAAAAAGAGTATCCTACTTTGATACCATTGATCGAAATTATTTTGAGAACGAAACTAAGGCAGAGATATAACAATGAAATATAAAGAGATATTGTGATATACACAAAAATATTGCAATAAAAACCAAGATACAGTAATGCATAATTTTTATTACTGAAAGAATCTATAGAAATTGTAAAATTACAAAGTGAATGACTCGCTAGAATGGTGGCATCTTATCTCTGAGAAGAGATGTGATGGCTATGCTCATTCGCAAGAAGATGATGATTATTACAATGAGGCTCTAGAGGCCTTTTTAACATAAATAAAATCCAAAAACCTAACCCCAAAATATTAAATGCAAAAAGGTTTTTGAGCCTCATTGGGGTTAGTTTGTACATCAACTTCCCTAACGACATAACTTTTGCATACAATATTCATTTGGAGAATTATATACAGAGTCAGAAAGGTATAATTGAGGATTACATACTCCGTTTGACCCATATGATTCCATCAACTATCTTTTGGGCACTGTCATGCTTAAAAAACGTCGTTTAGGGCCTCAAAATGACCCTGGAAATTCAGGACCCGAAAAACCGTAGAAAAACTACCAAGGTGGAAATCCATGTTTCGAGTGAAAGGAATAGTTTGGTGGCCACTGATTTCCACCTAGATCAATCCTCCTTCTTTGGGAAGAAATGGTATCCATTGTTCCAAGTCCCCAGGGAATCTTTTGTTGAATCTGAACCTTTTCTGCATTGTTTTGTATGTACCATATTCAGAACTACCTATGGTATCATGTAGGGCTGACCCTCTAGAGTAACAATGATGCTATGGGGTCAAGACTCATAAACAACATGACGCCTCCACATATATGGCTAGCCTAACAAAACATCATAGAATTCAAGTGGGGCAACATCACATAGTGCCTCATCCTCAAATATCTTGATGTTGTATGACATGAGACACTATTGGCTGACACGAAGATCACTTCCCTAGCAGAGTCATATGATGTTCTATGGTTCTGGGTGTGGTGTTATCAGAAAATCAAACTATTTGACGACCTATGTTGAGATGAGGTTCTTTTGTATTCCGTTATCAACAATAAAATGCAACAAGGTCCCCTTCATCCGCATCTGTGAATGGAAAAGGTTCTCCCCCTCCTTAGAATCCTCTAGTTATTCTAGTTGGATTGTTGTAGTCATGATAGTAGAAGTGGGTTCTGAATCAATTATCTATCTCCTTTTATTTTTGTCTAAATCATAGTCTGAATCAGGGCTCGACTATGTTTCTATGAGCTCATCTACCAATGACTATTTCGAGAGACATTCATCGGTGTTGTTCCAAGGGAATTTGTGGAAGTCGCACCACTTCCCAGTGTCCTTCTTCATCTTCTCATTTCCCTTCTTTTCCTACAGGTTGGATTGGTTGTGTTGAGGTTGACTGTTCTATGAGTTAGGGATTCCTTTACTATACTTTTATTTTTGTGGATTTGCAGAGCCAGATTCCCGCTTTTTCTGCTTCTTAAATTTCTGCTCGATTTTGACAACATATCTATAAGAGGCTCCCAATGATGAGATGTACATAAACTCCATTTTGGTTTGGAGAACCCTCGGGCATTTTAGAACCCGATTCCAATCAGAGTATTTGATGCCCAACTTGGTGCACAAGGTATGGAAGGTATTTGTGAAATATGACATTGTTTGGTACCACTTTTGATGTAGTTCAGTCCATGTCATGTACTAGTCATCATAGTTTCCCACAGGGTAATATTTCTCCTTCACCACATACATAAAAAAATACCAAGTGGTCTCAGCCCCAAATATTCCAGACTCCTCTATGTAATTTTTCTTCTAGTATGTTTCCCACCAATGTTTGACATGGGGGAGAGAATTAAGGAGCACAAAGGTGATGTTTTCTCAGTCGAAAAAATTGTGAACAAAGGAATAACCTTCTAGAAAATTTAACCATTTTTCCAAAGCATATGCATCAATATGACCTTCAAATATGGGAATATCAAAATTAACTTGTACCTTGAATGGGGTAGGGTCTCCAAAGAGACTTCTTGATGAATATGTTCTTGTTATTGTCAACAATCATTGAAGGATTTGCGAAAAATTCTCCAACATCTTGTTCCTCTATTGCGCAAGGGATTCCTTGAGAAACAAATTAATGGGATGTACTACTCCCTCGTTCTTATTCTCTCCATGGGAGTTCAGTTGGTATGGTGAGAGTGGTTATCCACAAGGAAAACTATCTCAAGACCCAACTCTCTATATCTTGATAGTGTCACATACATACACAAGAAATGAAAAAGAGTATCCTTCTTTGAAACCACTAATCCAGATTATTTTGAGAACGAAATGAAGGAAGAGATATAAAAATAAACATACATATATATTACGAGATACACTGAAATATTGTAATAAACACCAAGATATAGTAATGCACAATTTTTATTACTAAAAGAATGAACATAAATTGTAAACTTTCAGAGTGAATGACTCACTAGAATGGTGGAAGTTTATCTATGAGAAGAGATGTGATGTATATTCTCATTCAAAAGAAGATGATGATGATTACAATGAGTCTCTATAGGAATTTTTAACATAAAGAAAATACAAAACACTAACCCATGAAGATGAAATGCCAAAAGGTTTGTGGGCCCCGTTGGGGGTGGTTTGTACGTCAACTTCCCAAGGGTGTAACTTTTTCATACAATATCTGTTTGGGGAATTATATACCTCGTCGAAAATGTATAGAAAAGGAGTAAATACTTCGTTCAGTCCATACCATGCCATTAAATCTATTTATGGCACTGTCATTCCCAAAAAATGTCATTTAGGGCCTCAAAACGACCCCGAAAATTCAGGACCCAAAAAACCGTAGAAAAACTTCCAAGGTGGAAACCCATGTTTTGAGCCAAAGGAATAGATGGGTGACCATTTATTTCCACCTGGATCAATCCTCCCCCTTTAGGAAGAAATGGTCTCCATTGCATCAAGTCCCTGAGGAATCGTTTTCTAAATATGAACCTTGGTGAGTTTCTTCCCTTGTTGAAGGTTGTTATGAACCTGTTGTTTGAGTGGTTGGATCTGTTTAACCAATCTGGTTGCATGATATTCATGAGTGTGGGAGGACTCTCTTGTTCAATATGTAGCATGAATAACATGAAGGGATTTATCATAACTTGGTTTGACTAGGCAGTGTGGAGGCACCCTCATAGGTGCAGTAGGAATATCTTGGTGCACTTCTATAATTATTTTGATTTTCTTCTACTAGATAGGAGGGTCTTGGGTTGAGGATGAAGTGGTTTTAGTGTCCTTCTCTTTTGGCTAGGTTGTGTAGATGATAATTTTTGCGGTATGAGAGATTACTTTACTTCAATGTTTCGTCGATGTCGTATTCATAACTACCTATGGTATCATGTAGGGCTGACCCCCCAGAGAAACAATGACACTATGCGGTCAAGAATCATAAAACACATGAAGCCTACACATATATGGTTGGACTAAAATAAAATCACAAACTTCTAGTGTGGAGTCATCACAAAGTGTCTCATCCTTGAAGATCTTGATGTCGTATGACAAGCGACACTATTGGCTGAAACGAAGATCACTTCCATAGTCGATCCATCCGATGTTGTTTGGTTACGGGTGTGGTATTGTTGGAAAACCGAAATGTTTGATGACCTCTGCTGAGATGAGTATCTTATGGATTCTTCTATCAACAATAAAATTCAATGAGGTCCCCTTCACCCACATCTGTGAATGGGAAAGGTGTTCCCCCTCCTAATAATCCTCTTGTTCTTTTGGTTGGATTGTTGCGGTCGTGATAGTAACAATGGGTTCTGCATCAATTATCTATCTCCTTTTATTATTTTCTAAATCAAAGTCTGAATCAAGGCTTGGATATGTTTCTTTGATCTTGGCTACCAATGATTTTTTCGAGCGACATTCATCAGTGTTGTTCCAAGGGAATTTGTTGAAGTCGCACCACTTCCCAGTGTCCTTCTTCATCTTCTCATTTCCCTTATTTTCCTGTGGATTGGATTGGTTTTATTGAGGTTCACTATTCTAAGAGTTAGGGATGCCTTTACCATACTTTGGTTGTTGTATATTTGCAGACCCGGATTCCCGCTTGTTTTGCTGCTTAAATTTATGCTCGATTTTTACAACATATCTATAAGAGGATCCCAATAATGAGATGTACATAAACTCCATTTCAGTTTGGATGTAACTGTGTAGAGCCCTGCGGTATTTCAAAACCAGATGTTGCTCAGAGTATTTGATAACCATCTTGGTGTGTAAGGTATGGAAGGTATTTTTTAAATACGACACTATTTAGTCCCGATTTTGATGTAGCATGGTCCATCTCATGTATTGGTCATCATAGATTCCCACAGGGTAATATTGTTCCTTCACCGCATCCATAAAAAAATCCCAAGTGGGATCGGCCCCAAGTATTCCATACTCCTCTGTGGAATTTGGCTCCTAGTAAGTTTCCCACCAATGTTTGACATGGGGGAGAGCCTTAAGGAGTGCAAATGTGATATTTTCTCTTTAAGAAAAATCGTGAATAGAGAAATAACCTTCTAGGAAATTTAACCATTTTTCCAAAGAATCCGCATCGATCTAACCTTCAAATACAAGAATATAAAAAATAACTTGTACCTTGAATTTGGTAGCATCTCCTTCTTGATAAAGAAGCGCCTTTTATTGTCAGGAATATTTGAAGTATTTGGGAAAAATTCTCCAACATCTCGTTCCTCTGTTGCAAGAGGGCTTCCGTGAGAAACAACTTAATGGGATATTTTGCTCCCCCATTCCTATTCTCTTCAGCCATGGGAGTCCGCTTGGGATAGAGAGAGAGGTTATCCTCAAGGGAAACTAGCTCAAGAACCAACTCTCTATATCCTTACCTCGTCGAGGACATGCACAAAAAATGAAAAGGAGTAGCCTGCTTTGATACCACTGATTCATATTATTTTGAGAATGAAATGAAGATATATAACAATGAAATATACATAGATATTACGAGATACACATAAATATTGCAATAAACACAGAGATATAGTAATGCACAATTTTTATTACTGAGAGAATGTACATAATTTGTAAAATTACAGAGTGAATGATTCACTAGAATGGTGGAAGTTATCTCTAAGAAGAGATGTGATGGATATGCTCATTTGAAAGAAGATGATTATGATTACAATGAGGCTCTAGAGGCATCTTTAACATAAATAAAATCCAAAACCATAACCCCAGATGATGAAATGCCAAAAGGTTTGTGGGCCCTAATTTTTGATATTATGGTAGCTGCGGGAGGTATTTACCTCCATGTGTAAACTTGATGAGAATAGAATATTTCAGGAAGCAAGAAGAAACCATAATTAGTTGGCTAATAACCCTAGAAGACTAGTTGACTCAAGGGAATGAATTGTATTAGGTTATTATCCTCCAAGAGAAGAAGTAAGCTAAAGGAAATGTTATATACTAAAGAGATAGTACCCAGAATGAGATGTTGACCCAGGCAATCTGCCAGAATTAGTATAAATACAGGAGGCTAGAATTCATTATGGCCAGTATTCTCAGAAATGCAGAGGCAACACTTGTGTGCACTGCAGTTGGACAGTTTTTGCGCAAGTTTGGAGGAGAGTTGTTGTTGCAACTAGCGGATTTCAGTTTTGGCTTGGAATATCTCTTGGTTATGGTTTGGACTCTCTGATCATCTATTGTTACTCTTTCTTGGTGCGCTATCCTTGGAGAAAGGTGCACCACCTTGTTTTGTCTATCTAGCCTAGGGTTTGCTTCTGGAATGATTCTTTGTCAGGGTTAAGGTGCTTGAGGGTGGCTTCAACCTATGGTTGGGTGACAATAGTGATATTGTTTATGGTTAAACAAGCACATCCATCATATTCTAACAGGTTATGGGCCCACACCTCCTTCATTCAATCTAACCAATGGAAGGGAGCATAGCCATAAGGATACTAAGATCGTTGAAGAAATGTCTCTAGGGTTTCTAGCAGGAGCAGTTACTAAAGCACTGCTGCTAGGGTTACTAACAGGTGCAGTTGCATAAACCCTAACCCTCTCGTTGAGGAACCTTAAGTGAAGGGATTGACCTAATTTCTGGATATACTAGTGCGGCCTAGCCTAGTGCACCTCCTAGTACTCTCAACAAGCTAAGACATCAAGTTTGAATTTTTGGTCAAATCTAGGGTTGACCAAGTCAGAGCAGCCATGACTTACTCTATGAAGTCAGAAAAAAAGTTAGAAGGGGATTTTAACTTCAGAGCATGGAAGACAAGGATTTATCTCATCCTTGCCAAGAATAAAGTGTTGGATATCGTGAAAGGAAAGATTGTGGAACTAGATTTTGAATAAGGAAAAGAGAAGGAACGAATGAATGTTGTTATGGAGAAGTTCAAAGACAATGACATCAATTCCATGAGTATCATGGTGGATTCTATAAAATACCACTTGATACCCTACATCTCCCATCTTGATTCGTCTAAGAAGATGTACTATGCCCTAACAAACCTCTTCTCAGTCAGAAACATTACACAAGTATTGAGTCTAAAGAATGATCTCCGTGACATGAAGATGAATGATGATGACAAAATAACATCATACTTTGTAAGAATCTCTCAGTTAAGAAATCAACTACAAGCTATTGAAGAAATCATCTCAGAGAAGGAACTGGTAAATACAGTACTCAATGGTATTCCCAATACATGGGATGAATTTTCCACAAACATGAACACAAGGGAGGGGTATCCTACATTTGAAGAACTTTGGACTTGTTGTGCACAAGAATAATCAAGGATCGGTGCAAAAGATAAACCCCAAAATAAATATGATAATCAAGCCTTCATAGCAAAGTTCAAGAATTTCAGTAATAAAAGAAAGTTTGGCTCAAGGAAGAAGCTAAATCAAGAGAAAGATATGTCAAAAATACAGTGCTTCAACTGTCGAAAATATGGTCACTAGAAGAATCATTGTCCCAAGCTAAAGAAAAGGAAGGAAACACATGAAGCTTAAGTTGTCGAAGAAAGGGAACCCACAAAGAAGATCAAGCAAGACAAAAAAAACTTCTTATTCTAAAGGCAAGGTAACATGAACCAGATTTTATGAGCAGAACGAAATGAATACAGATTATTAACATGTTCTTAACACAAAATAATAGATATACAGTAAAATTGGTTTTCTATTCAATAACGAAATAAGCTGAAACTATAAAATGCAGCGGAAACAAGCTTGCTAGAATGGTGGTGGCTTATCTCTGAGAAGAGATGTGATGGAAGCATGCATTTGCAAGAAGAAGGTTACAATGAGGCTTTGAAGGCATTTTCACAATAAGAAAGAATTCCAAAAACCCTAGACATCCAAAAACCTAACCCTAGGAGATGAAGTGCCAAAAGTCATGTGGGCCCCGTTTAGGTAAGTTAGTACATCAACTTCTCAGGGTCATAACTTTTGCATTCGATCTCCGTTTTAGGTGTGTGATAGCCCGTTGGAAAGGTATCACCGAGGAGATTAATTTTGGGGGATAAATCATTCCTTCATATATCATTGAAGATATATATCCCGAAAAACCTTCATTTAGGCCCTCAAAATGGCCCTGGAAGTTAAAACTGCTAAAAATAGTAAATTGCCAAAATTGTCAAAAAACTGTTTTGAGCTAGTTGGAAAAGGTGGGTGGCCACCAATATCCATATAGATCAATCCTCCCTCCTTAGGAATCAATGGTATCCATTTCTTCCCCCATTAGATGAGGAAATTTCTGCTGAATTTGGCCCCGGGTGAGCCACTTGCCTTGGTGCAGGAGCAACCCTGCTTTGACGACTTGATAAAGTTGGATCCTTTGTTGTCGAGTGCCCTTGATCTGTCTATCCACAATATGATCATTGGATGCCTGTTGTAGGAAGTTAGGTTTGAGATTTGTTGCTGTCAGTTGTTCTGCTACATCTGAGGTGTCCAATAATGGTGGGAAATAAGGGCGAAGGAGATCCACGTTGAACACTGGGTACAAACAAAGGAAAGGAGGAATGTTGAGCTCAAAAGAATTATCCCCCATGGCCTTGGTGATAGTGTACAACCCATAATGGAGTGGGCGAAGCTTCCGATGGGTTCCTATAAGGCGTTCTTTCTTCAAGTGCAACCAAACTTTGTCGCCCACCTGAAACTTATGTGGCACCCGATGTTGATCATGGCGTTGTTTATACTTGTCATTAGACTTCTGTAGGAAATCTTGAACCTATTGGCAGATGTGCTAGATCCGCTCAATGAACTGGGTGGCTTTGTCAGGTTTAGTTGGAGA